>KK114541.1:0-32311 GCA_000611955.2 Stegodyphus mimosarum | reverse complement strand
TTTTCTTTTTTTTTCGTTCTCTTCATTCTCGCTGAGCCTGACCCTTGCGGCTGCTGCTGCGTTCGCTTCGCGGTACTTTCTTCGGTGCTCTCAACTTGCTTTCTTTTGGTTGCTGGGGGATTTCTGCTTGACGATGGCGACATCGAGATTCTTCGCGCAACTCTCAGGATCCTGCAATAGATCTTTTAAAATTTGAAAATCAGTACGACTATAGTATGGCTTGGGCTGATCAACATTAGCAATTATTTGCTGGCCATTTTCCGCCTTTAAATAGAACGTGGAGTATTTTAGTCTTTCAATTATAAATGGCCCATCAAACCTGGGCTAAAATTTTGCCACCCTGGTTTCGGGTGCAGACGATGATCAATATCTGATTTTTAACACTTTCTGTCCAACGGTCTGTCGTCTAATTTTATCATAATATAACTTCTGTTTCTGCCTTGCCAGATCAGAATTTTTGATGGCCTCATTAATAATTATCTGGATAACCTTTTATTTAAACTCTTCTTGTCTTTGTTGAACGAAAAATACTTTATTCAGTGGCGTTAAAATTTTTCTTCCTAAAAAAATTCTGCGGGGGTTTCCTATGTGGTCATATTTTGCTGTCCTCAAGGCAAAGCCTTAATTCATGGACACAGCTGTCCCAACGGTCATGATAATTCTTAACATATCCCCGAATAATTTTAACTATATTCGTATTTAAACATTCCGCAAAATTCGATTGCGGTCTATAAGGTACCATTTTCAGGCGGCGTATGCCAAGGCTTGTGCAAAGATTTTCAAATAAATTACTTTGCCTACCATTATCTGATATTACTTTTACTGGGGTCCCGTATATTAGAATATATTTATTTAGAAACGAATCTGCTACTATTTTTGCTGAAGCTCGTTTAAGGGGAATAATTTCCACCCATTTTGAGAAATGATTCACAATGGCTAACAAGTATCTGTTTTTATTAATTTTAATTCCAGGGTAGGGACCGAGCAAATCAATATCAACCAATTCATTTGGAAAACTCGTTTTTATGCTATTTAATTACCCGGCTGGGTTATAATTAAAGTCATTAATTAAATGGCACAAGTGACATGACCTGACATACGCCGTCACCATCTTGTACAACTGCGAAAAATACACTGCTTCGCGGACCCTTTGCAGGGTTTTCCTAACCGCGAGATGCCCCCCTAATTTCGGACCATGAAACTCCTCTAAAATATTTAAGCGTAGACTCACTAGGACTACTGGCCGCACCTCTTGATTATTGTTGGTTGTTTTCGTGTAAAACAGCAACTTATCAATAATTTCGTAATGGGCCGCCCTATTGCGGATAGCCGTTAAGTCTACATGTTCAAATTTTTCGGGATCGTCCAGATATGCATAAATGTCTTTGAACTCAGGGTCCGTTTTTAATTAGGCAATTATTGTTTCACGGGATTCAATTATTTTAGCAGTTAGCATTGTACATCTAATTGTATTTCCCTCTTCATCGATCTTGATTCTTGATAGGGCAAGCGACAAGTGACGGAGGACGTGGGCACTGTCCCTTTATCATAGGTTAATTAGTACAGCATCACGTCCACCCTTATCCAGAGTTGTTGGTGCGGCTACACGAGAGCCTCTCACAAGACGCTCAGACCCAGCGCCTAGACAATCCGGTGGGCAGTCGAACAGACCAAAATGCCCCCGGGAATTCACCCTTATCCAATCGTCCGGGCCCAGCATTTATTGAAACAATATCAATTAATACATGGCCATACAAGGGCTTTGTGAACATGGTATGACAGACAGTGTAGTTATTGTTACACGGAAATTACATGACGATGACCTGCTATACATTCTTGGCTATTACCTAAATAAACATGCATAGATATAAACATTACACTATATACATTATTGTGTATTGTACATTATGCCATACTTTACGCTATACTGTACCTTATATTAAGTCACACATTATATATGATACCTTACTTTTGTACACTTCGCCAAATTACAATATGCGTTTCACCACGCACTAGATTTTATTATACTTTTCATTAATTTATAGATTTGCCTTACATATTTAAACATAAAAGCATACATTGAATACAAATTATGCTTGCTATGAATAATGCCCTACATAAATTGTATAAAAACCTGACATTACAATATACTGCATCTTACATTACTTTAACACATTATACTTTAAGCTTTACATTTGCACACTTTACTAATTTGCACAGTATCTACATTATTTGACACAGAATACAGTATGTTGTACTTTGCATTATACCGTACCTTATTTTACGTCACACATTATATGTGATACCTTACTTTTGTACGTTTCACCAAATCACAATGTGCATATTACCATATACTACATTCTTATTATACCATACTATAATAAGAGCACATTTCCAAAACGGAAGATAATTTCTTGGCCGTATTTGGAGGTGAATAACTTTTAACCGCTAATATTCTCGAATTGTTCGCCTCCGTACCGTTTTTCAAGATTTTATAGCCGAGGTGCCTCAACTCCTTGGAGGCAATTTGTGCTTTTTTCGATTTATTTTCAGGCTGGCTTCATTTAATAATGTAAAAACTTCCTCTAAGTGTTTCACGTGTTCCTCTAAGGTTTCGATACTAACAATAATATCATCGAGATAGATGACTGTACTTTTGCCCAGGACTGGCCTTAAAAGAATGTCCATAACTTTTTTACTATATATAGTCGGAGCTCCGCTTAAACCAAACGGCATTCTCAAAAAGGCATACACGCCTGACTTTGTAATAAAAGCTGTTTTTTCGACATCATCGGGTTTTACTGCAATCTGAAAATAGCCTGACGTCAGGTGTAATGTGGTCATATATTTCGTAGAACGAATCTTTCTTATAATTTCATCTATTATCGGGAGGGGATATATGGGATATTTCGCTATGCTATTTAATTTACGATAGTCAACTGCGAATCTCCACGCGTTCGGATCTGCGGGTGGTAGTCCATTTTTCTTCTTGCACAAAACTACTGGGTTTGCATAAAGGCTGGTGCTTGGCGTAATTATCTTGTTCTCCAACATTTCCTTCATGTGTTGCTCGAGAACGTCTTCCTTCATACGGTCGTACTTATATGGTTTACACCAAACTGGGGGCTCACTAGCACTGTAATACTGTGAGTCACAATCTGACAGAAACCAGGCTTTTCATTAAATAACTGTGAAACATTTTTTACCAAATTTTCGATTTTCTCTTATTCTCTTTATTCGAGATGGGTTAAATACAATTCCAGGACTGCGTCTTTTTCTTCTTCAACTTTGTCCATCTTGACCTGTAAAGTAGAATCTTTGAAATTAATTTTTGCGCTAGCTGCGCGTAAGAAATCAACCCCCAATATAACTGCGGTTAACAAATTCTTTACCACTAAAACATTTATTTTTTGCACCTCGTTCTTTATTTGAACATAAACCCCACTTTTCTCAAGCAGACACACTGTTTGCCTTGGGCAGCAATCACCCGTTGTCCAGTTGTTTTAAACAATCTATAACGAAGAAAATGCTTTTTAAAGAAGTCCTGCGACAGGAAGCTGCATTGAGCCAGAATATGCAGTAGGGCGGTAGTAGAGACGTCGTTTAATAATATAAGGATCTACTGCAAGGCTAAATTTTGTACGAGTAACGTATTCAGTTTGATTTCTGAGGGATTTTCCTTCCTAGACGGTGGCCTGGCATTCATCCTGGTCACCGTGATTAGTTTAAATTTTTATCTGGTTCAAATGGGCGAACAAATAACGCGATTTTTGAAATTTCAAAAAATCGCACATCAAGTAACGAATTTCATACAAACCTCAATTTAAAGATCTTTATTTCGCTCTGTTCCATGCAGCAAACAAAATTCGAAAATTCTAATTTTTTAGTTAAAGGCATAGTTCGAAAAATCATTTAAGCATTAAACTTCAAAACTTTTTTTAAAAATGTCTGGGGGAGTTTTCTTTAAGTTTTGTGTGTATACGCGTGTTAAATATCATGATCTTTGCACTTAAGTCACATAAAATTCAATTCAACAGCAATATCACAAAATATTTAAAAACAGCATTTCCGATAGACAGTCTCACGAGTGGACACAAAAATGATTTTTTCTATGCAATGTTGCCATTAAGAATAATTTTTAATTGCTCGCTTTCAAATCGTTGATTTTAATAATAAAAAAATTATTTGAAGTTTTACAAAATATGAAGTAGACAATAAAACAAATTCGGCTTCCAGGTGCCCATGTTCGGGTGGAGGATTACGTTATTCAAAATTTGATGGCTGAAGGTAAACGTCATTTTTTTAACGTCGTCCTTGTCATCGTCGTTTTCTGAAAGTCGTTTTTTCACAATGAGAGAAAAGTCCTACATTCATTCACATTCTCCTTTATTTAATTTCTTTTAAAATAATACAGGTGATAATATTTGGTGACAACAATTTGAAAAGTTTTTCAGCCTTTTACAGTGATTCAAAACAATATTCCGTTTCGGGACTAATAGCCCTTCTGACTTAATGCTCCTTTGGCCTAAAAATATCATTTTTACTTTAAAATATTATTCTCGTTTTAAAAGAAGGTGAAGAGTTTTTATTTTAATCTATTTAAATTTCCAAACTTTGTACCGAATATAATTTTAGGTGTTGTAATTTTAAAATAAAGGAAGTTAAATAGTTAAAAAAAAGGCAATTTTTGAATATTCGTGGAAAATTTAGAAATTAAGCTTAAAAGGATCACATTTTTTTCTGCTCTACCTAATGGTGTAAAAAGTAAAGTTCTCATGTTTTTAATTTGTTCGTTAAATCAAGATACGTGTGAAAAAATAAGAAAAAAATACTCTAAACGGAATTTTGAACAAATCGCTTCACAACATTCTGTTGTCATTCACTAACAGTATTTGTACACTAGATAGCTTTTTTAGGAAATAATTTAAAAACTGATGGCAAACATTTGACCATAGTCACAATGAGTAATTATGAGTAATATAAATAAAAGCTTATAAAAAGTACTACAGAGAGACAATGCTTTCATATCTGGCACATGTTTTAATGTAGGAATTGCGTGAAGACTGGAATTTTGATACAAGAGTCCATCTTCCCTAATTAACTTAGTCATAAACTAACTTGGCAATTTTTATAAAGGTTTGCTCGATATTTACTCTTTTGAAGGAAAGTATAACAAATGCAGCCTCTCATACAACGGAGACCATTAAGATGAGAAACAAGCAATAAGTCTTTGTTTTAAATTGAGCATTTCAGTTCAATCCGTATTCCCACACAATAGATTCCAGGATCCATTAATAATTTCGCTGTTAATGCCATTTGGTGTCTGTCCCCTCCTACATCATCATTGCTTCTGATTAGCAATTGAGCTACTGCCTCGTGAATCTCTTCCTTTCCATAAACGACAGTCACAGCCTCTGTTGAATAACTCGCGTTTCAGAACGTTTCTATTCACTTTGCTCCCTAACCTATCTTCCATCATAGCTGGATTCAAGATTATACCATTGCAAAAGTATGAAATAGTGACACAAATTGCCTTCCACGAAGATGATGGAATCATCTACGAATAAGATTTTCTGGCATTGCTTTCTAAGCTTTAGATATTCCTTCAGCTTATCTAAAAGCTTTGTGACAATAACCCTGGGCGGTTAAAAATTGGATTTTCGTTTCCCTGATGCTTCTTTCACGCTGATGTTTTTATTTATTACCTTATTCTCAACAACATTTGCAGAAGGTTTTTATGTTCCTATCTATTTTAGAATTGGGTTTATTTTGCTGTATTTTTCCCGAAAGTATCATCTTTTGCAGAACTAAGTGTAGGAAGAACATTTTACTTATATTTTTTAAATCACTTATTCTCTTCTTTTTTTGGTTCAGATTAATTTTTAAAAGTATATACATATTCTTCTGAGGCCTAGAGAAAACTATTAGTTACGAAAGCAGTTTCGTGAGCATTATCATGCTTAAAATGAAAGAATGTTTTATATCTGAAATCATGCAAAAGCGTCATTTAGCCTTACATATTACAAACTCTTTTACCATATAAATGAATAATATTCCTGTTAATACCACGTATTTAAGAAATTTAAAATCCTGAAAAATATTTATTGCGTGCATTGTTATTAAACGTTGTTGGGTATTCAAGGAAAGGAAAACAAAGCCGCTGTTAACGCTCTTTGAACTGAAAAAAAAAGCCCACTTTAATTAAAGTAGCATTTTGGCACATATATGACTAAGCTAGTCATATATGTGCCAAAACAGCATAAATAGCACGAAAGTATCAGAGCAAGAGCATGCTCGTGCATTCATACAGCTAAAACCCTAATAATAACAATCTGTTTTTACGTCTTCTGGACTATTTTCCTTCGCCGTACGATTATTGCGGGTAGCAACGACGAAATTAAAATAAACAAATATCAGTATGGTTCATGAAACCCGCTTATAGTCAGACAGTTTACCCAAAAATAAATAGAGGCTAAATGTTTAAATATGTTTATGTAAACCTATAAAAATATTTAAATAGATAAGTAATTACATATTGACGTTTTTTTCATGAAACTATTATAAATATTTAATGGTCACTCCTCACGTTATAAACATATTAAATTTCTTTAAAGTTCAATTTTTGTTTAGGCTTTGGAGTCATATAGCAATCACTATGCAATTATGGAGACTATGAATACTAACATCCTATTTTCCGAAAACTTTACATGCATAAATTGAAGTATAATCAGTAGCTGAGTTTCAAACTTTCTGTTTGTGATATTGAACAAAATATAAAAAGCCGAACTTTTATATCACTTTTCCGATAGTCTAAGCTGAAAGGCTAGTTAGAAGTTTGAATTTCAAAGTGTATTCCGAAGTTTTTAATTTCAAGGTAAGAAAAGTAAAGGAAAGCTAAAATTTCTAAAATCATGTGCACAAAAAGGCAAGTGTCTATTTTACTTCCTTGTACGAATTAAAGGAAGTATTGCAATCGCGAAAAATTTCGAGTTTCATATTTCGAAGAAAATGTCCATTTTGGCAGCTCTCGGATCCATTTGGACGATGTTTTTGAGTGATATCGGTAGAACCAGACAGAATAAAAGATTTCTTTTCCAAAACGGATTGTAAAATCTGTTTTGGATTCGTCCAAATGGATTTAAACTGGATTCAGAAGGGATTTTTCTCGCGAAAACTCTACCATGTAAGCATGTATCTCGCATAATTCGAAAATGAGCAGCACTAGAATTCTGAAATTTTGTATATGGGACTACTATAACATGTAGTTGTAGACCACCCGTTTTGGTTGCAATCGGCGGCAGCAGCCACTTATATATATATATATAAGGAAAGAAATTTAGAACCAATTTTTCACAAAATCCAAAAACTGGAATTCATAAGATATAAATTTCAAAAAGTCCTATAAATGTACAAAAGAAGAATTTAATAAACGTTAAAACTAAAATTCTTCAAAGAAATAAAACCCAAATTCAAAAAATTAATGAATTCAATCAGTTTCAATGCCACGTCATCAGAAGGAGGAAACTTTGAAACCAATTAAAATCTGTCTTCCTCCTGATGATGTGGAACTGAAATTGATCGAATTCCTCTTCGTTCATATTCTTTTTTAATAATTAATTTTTGAATTTGGTTTTTACTTGTTTGAAGAATTTTATTTTAACATTTGTTAAATTCTTGTTTTGTATATTTAGAGGATTTTTTTTTTAATTTGTTGCTTATGAATTTCAATTTTTTTGTTTTTCTGAAAAACGGGTTCTAAATTTATTTCTTTATATATTTACTGATTATTTTCAACGGCATAATGCGGGAAACTTCTTGGAAGGATTATTAATTTTCCGTTTAAAAAATTATTTGTATATTTATATAACTTGCGAAGTCGTAGAGATGATTCCCAGACGCAGAAGAGACCAGAAGTGTTACTTCAAGGCAAGCAGACGGTTTGTATCTCCATGATGAATATTGGAATGGCTGGATCTTCGACTAATGTTCGAGAAAATATAATTTTCCCAATTATGCCATCGTAATTGAAAGTTCAGTGAGAATTATTCATTATTATGCGAACTTCCAAGAAGTGTTATGGACTTTCAAATTCTTGTGGGGTTATATTTTAACAATGCCAATTTTTTCTCTTACCACCAATAATATTCATTTCGTCTTTTCATTCCATCTCAGTAAATTCATAAATAAAGTAGATTAGTGTATACTTATCTCGTGCTGTATATTCGGATAACCCTACAAAACGTGGCTCCCAAAACATGGCGCAAGTCAACCATGAAAGGTAAAATCGAAAGTGCTCGAATCTAACACAGTACTCCAAGTATGCGAACTGCAACTGTTCGACTACAAGGTCTTTGGATTATGAATTATTTATTACAACTTCAAGATGTTTGTATTAGAACCTCAAGATGACCATATGTCATGTGAGCAGAAAACTTTCTTTTCAATGTGAAGTTAGTTGAAATTCCAGAATTGGAAGCAGTTCTAAAGAATGGTCAAACTTCCGAAATCAGAATTTTGCATAAACTTACTTTTAATACTGAAGGCGACAGAAATAGTGAGAAAAGATTAGGTGAATTTTCTGATTTTACATTTAAACCAGATTCTGAAAAATTTAACTAGAAATTAGATACTGAAATGGCCTTACGTTAAATGAGTTAATTTAAATTTGTAATGTACTATGCATAAAGTCAGAGGGTTCGAAAAGCATAAATAGTAACCCGAATTGTCTCTTTTCTATGCGATTTATCTCCATTATGTGAAAATATTTCGCGTGAAGAAAACAGTGATAATGAAATTGAGGATGAAACTGTCAATCTTAATAGAATTTCTGAAGTAATGCTTGATGATAATCAAAGAGACTATCCCCGTTTTAATGAGTCTCAAGTAAATAACAGTGTGCAGCTTCCAATTCAAGATCATTTTAAACCTTATATCAGGTTTTCCGATATTGAAAATATTGTTATTATCTTTTCCGGAATGAAAATGTTGATACATGAATTGATGAATTTGAAGGTGTTATAATTTTTTTTAAAATTAAGTGATTTACATAAATTAGTTATTATTAAAAGTCATTAAAAGGTAAAGCAAAATTACTTGTTCAAAGTGAATCTAAAATTAATGACTGGTGCAAGTTAAAAAGCTTTTGAAATCTGAATTTGATCCAGCTTTTAATTCAGCTGAATTCCATTAAATGTTTCGTAAACCTAAACTAATGCCTAATGAATCTTTAGAGGAGTATTTTTTGTAAAACTTAAACGAAATTCTCTCTCAAGCACCTGTTCTACACATATTTAGGCAAGAATATCCATTAGAACTTCATACCGATGCTAATAACCAAGGCTTTGGTGCGGCACTACTCCAATTGTCTGACGAAAGCAGCTACCACCCAATCCAATATATGAGTAAGAAGACTACACCGCAGAAAGAGAAAATCTGTTGCTACGAATTAGAAGCCCTTGCGGTTATATAAGCTCTTAAAAAGTTTAGAAACTATTGTTAGGTTTCCAATTCAAACTTGCAACCGATTGTAGCGATTTTCAGAACACTCTGAATGAGCACTTTTCATTGAAGAATTCGATTATGTAATCGTATATCGTTCTGGAAACCAAATGAAACATGCTGACGCTTTGAGTAGGAATGCTTCAACATCATACACAACTGATGTAACCGAAAAAAGATTCGTTTAGCACAGCAACAGAATGAAGATGAGCATTTGAAACTGATTACGAAATTAGTTGAGAAGGGAGGAAAAATGGATTCTTTCTGAGAAATGATATTTTGTATAAATTGAAAAATGGAAAAGGAGTGCCGGAAGCGTTACAAAACGAAATCATACAGAAGATACATTTTCAAAAATTCAAAGACTCATAGAAATCAAAAGTTGAATAATTTTATAAACGTAAAGTTTAATATGTACATTATTACAAGTAATCACTTACAGATTTGCGTTGATCATAGAAGATCGAAATATTTATGCCAATCGAAAAATCTAATCTTTTAATAGGAACTCATTGTTCCTATTCGACTAGTGTGCGAGGCTACGCACGAATCTATCTACCTACCTATCCGTAGAGCTCCCGGTGGAGTATTTTGGCATATAATTATAAAACATTTAATAAGTATATTAAATTAACAAAAATATAATCAAACTATATATTAATTCTATAAAAATGAATGTTAACATCAAATATAATTTTGACACTACTTCAATAAATCTAAACTATTCGTAATCATATGAAACTAAAATAGCAAAAATAAACAATTGCACAAAAACATATTGAATCAACTCATATTACTAAATAATAAAATTGTTTTAAAAGTTCTAAAGGATATAATAATTGAACTGGTCGTCTTATTATTGTTCCATCAGCAGTTTTAGTTCACAAGAACAAACTTTGTCGTCACGACCACGAAAAATTTTTATTTCTCTGGCATACTTCCACAAAAGTTTGAACTTATTGTTTCATTCCATTAAGACGAGATCGTCAACTTTGAGATTATCGTAAGAGTTAGGATTCTCTAATTGACGAGCTGTCCGAAGATCTATTAAATATTGCTTTTTCCATTTAGTCCCCAATTGCCTAACCAATAAATCTTTATTTTGATCAGAGAGGACTTAGTAGAACCATCTTTAACAATGGAGTTAAAGTTGATAGGTAGTGCAGAATCTTTTTTCTGAAAGTCAAGAAATTGACTGGTTTCAGTGGCAATGTTTCCTTGTGGTCACAGTAAACATAGGTCAGTGGACGAGAATTCAAAACAGCTTCCACTTGTGCTAAAACCGTTGAAAATTCTTCAAACGTTAGCAAGGCTTTACCGAGAATTTTCCTTAAGTATTCTTTCACTGATTTTACTAATCTCTCATAGAAGCCTCCCCACCAAGCCCCTCGTTCTATAATAAACTTCTTCCTATCAATTTTTTCATTCGACAGAAAATCTTCGAATTTCTCATTTGACAATAGTTTAGAGAAAGTTTCGAGTTCCTTTTGTACCCTTTTAAAAGTTTTTGCGTTATCCGAATAAAATTACTCGACAATTGCCACTTCTAGAGGTGAATCATTTGAATGCCATTAAGAAAGAATCCATAGAGAGATTTGGTACAAGCTCCAGATGTATGGCTCTAGTGGTAGTGCAAGTAAATAATGCTACATAGGCTTTTTGATTCCATTCGACGTTTTTTTCGACTTTATTTACCTACTTCAGAGACTCAATTTCTTTGGGATAAAAGCGTTCTTGTTCAGATCTAATCCAATAATTTTCGGCATCTACTAATTCTTCAGTTGAATGAACCTGTCAAATGGGTCTTTTTACTAATTTTACCAATGAATCGCTTCATCCAACTAGTTATTCTTCACAATTTGTTTTTAAATTATTATATTTTGAGATGTCTATTAGCCTTTCTTCAACTGCCGTACACACAAATTCATAAATATCATTAATGTTCTTGCGGTATTCTAATTCTTCTTCAACGATAGGTGTTTCTTCATTCTGTCAAGGCCACAATTCCGACGACGTTCTAAGCTATTCTGGTCTTTGAAACCAGATAGGATTGTTTTTCAGTCATGAAGTTTAGCTCTTCTCGAAGCCAGGTCAGCTGGGTTACATTTTCCGGAGCAGTAATGCCAATTTTCTGGGGATGTTAAATTTTCTATTTCTAGAACACAAAATTTAAAGCTTAAATTTCTTTGCCCAGTCCTTTATCCAGAAAAGTGTAATTTTCGAATCAGTCCAGAAAAAAAACAAGAAAGTTGTAACTTCAAAACTTTAACGATGCTAGTGCCTAACTTAGTCAATAAAAGAGCTGCCATGAGTTCCAACTTTGGTAAGATGAACGGTTTTAAAAGCGCTACGCTAGTCTTGGAAGGTACAAAATCCGTAAATATTTGTTCTTTACTGGAAATTATACGCAGATACGCTACTGTACCATACGCCTTTCTTCTAGCGTCAGAAAAACAGTGAAACTCAATCCTTTCCACATCACTATTACCAACTGCAGAAAAGTAATATCGCGGAATACCGATTTCGTCCAAACTGGAAACTTTTTTGCACCACTTTTTACATACAGAACATAAATTTTCTGGTAGTTCATCATTCCAATCTAAAGCAAGTACCCAAATTTGCTGCAATATGAATTTGGCTTTAAGAACAAACGGTGATAATAGACCTATTGGATCAAACATTCGTCCTATTGCCTGCAAGACAAAACGTTTAGTATTAACTTGTTTTGATAGAAATGTTATCAAATTTTTGACATCGAAGTAAATTGAGTCATTTTGATTTTCCCAAGCGACTCCTAACACTTTCAATGGAGGGTTTCTAGTTACCGAAATTTGAGGAGATTCTTCGCATTCAATACCTTCTTTAATCCACAGTTCGCGCAGTTCTTTAGAATTGTTCTGCCATTTATGTAGAATCATACTGGTATCTCTAAATATGCTGATGCGTTCTAAACTGGTATTGAAAGCAAGTTTAAGGTTTTGGTGTAATTCAATGATATCTACATAAATGTAATCATTTAGAAATTCGCAAGTCTCAGGGTAGGTTTTCTTATATTGTTTCAAATGGTATTTAATGCGGCCAATAAAAACAGACTGCTATTTACGCCAAATAACACACGAGTGAATCGGTAAGTTATGAAATTTTCTAGATCTTCGAATGGGTTTCCTGCAAATAAAAAACATGTTACATCTCTGTCTTTCTCATCTGCATCAAAATCTGCTACAGGATAAAGCCTGAAGGCTAATAAAAGTTAAAAAATGTCAGGATACAAATTTGGACCAATATGTAAGCAGCTGTTCAACGAAATTTCAGCAGGTCCATGTGAGGACGCATAGAATACGATACGTAGTTTACTAGTAGTTCGATCACTGTGAATGATTTCTGTATGAGGCAAATAAAATGTGATTTGGGTTTCACATTGTGATTTGAGTTCAGTGTCTGGAACTGGTTCAATGATGTTTTGTTGTAAATAATCTTGTAAAACTGTCTGGTATAAATAAAAATGTTCGGGGTTATTCTGAGATCGCTTTATAATATTTTACTCAAATCGTTTCATCGCAACCGCTTTATTAACATGCAACTCATATTTTCTATCAGACTTCCATGGCAGCCTAACCTTGTAACGAGACTTTTTGTATAAAATTTCCGATTCGAATTTTTCCATTATAGCATCTTCCAATGGATCAGATGATTCATTTTCAGGCTTTATACCTAAACTTTCAAGCTCCCAAAATTTTTTTATTTGCTCAGATATTATATCTTCCTCAACTACAATATTAAAAGCTGTAGAAGCGCACGTCTTACCTGTAGTGTAACCTAGCAGAGACCAACCGAATAGCGTTTCTGCAGTTACTAAATGTTTGTCTAAACGCTTAAGTTTCCCAGTCACTATATCATAATAATAATCAGCTCCTATCAAAAGAGTTATTTTTCCTTACAATCCCAAGAGTCTGTTAATTGTAAACCCTCTAACTGTTTTCCTATAATGTGTTTATTCACATTAGGAGGTGGTAAATCAAAACTTGAAATTTGTTCAGTCAGGAGGGAATCAATTCGATTTTTGAATTCGGTATTTCCTTGTTCTCTAACTTTATCTTAACAACGTTAAATGTTTTTCTAATGGGTGTTTTATTTCCAAACGTAAATACTGAAAGAGTCTCTGTTCGAATAATAGGAAGTTTCAATTTATCCGCGATTTCTTTTCCCACGAAAGAACGCATACTACCTGAATCCAGCAGAAACCTTATTAAAACCGACTGGGCATTTGTTCGGAGTGTTACGCAACATGTTTGAAGCGAAATGGTTTTAATTTTGTTCCGAGAGAATGCTGATAGAACGTATGAACCTTGTACACTTTCGTTTTTTCCTTTTAGTTCTTTCTCAGCTCGAAAGCATATAGAACGGTTATGCTTGCCCTTGCATCTGGAACAAACGACACCGCTTTTGCATTCCTTCATTCGATGTTTCGATTTCAAGCATGAAAAACATCTTCCTTACTTACGCAATAAATTTCTCCTCTCATCAGCTGTCAATGATTCACATTTTTCAGTAACATGTTTAGATGTTTTACAAAACAGACACCAATTAGTAGTTTTGTTTTCACCAACTGGCGCCAAGAGTTGGTAAGCAGAAGATGTTATACTCTCCTTTCTCCCTTCTTCTCTTTCTAAACGCAAGAAGTGTTTTCTGATTTATAAAAAAGGACTTTTACATTTTAGGATTAAACTCTAAAGTTATCTCAGAAGGCAGTGTTTTCATTATCGCCGGGATCAACATATAACTGTATTTTTCTGTTGTAACTTCTAACGATCTTAAGCTGAGTATTTCGGATTTTATAGTCTCACAAAGTTTGCGAAGTTTTAAAATGTCGCTAGATTTAGTTACTTTGTTAAGATTCACAAGTTTTTGCATGTGTGATTTATAATGTATTTTTTCTGCCAAATCCGTTTTTAAGTATTTCAACAGCTTCATCATAATTTGGTTCCGAAATACAGAAACCTTCTATCATGTGTGCAGCGTTGCGCATAAGTACGATTTTAAGTAATTAAATTTTTCGATTTTTGTTAAAGGTTCATTATCGTGGATTGCTACTTTGAAAGAGTTCGGAAAGCAAACATTCCGTATCGCTGAATTTTACTTAACGATTAGCGTAAAAACACATCCAGTTTTGTAATTATATTACATTATTATTATTATCGGATACTTAAACGAATATTTTTAGTCTTTATGAGTGGCTCTGAAATTATTTGCTTTAACCCCACGTGTTTTGAAGTAGAACGTTTCGACATACTTTTTATGCTCTGTTCTCAGCAGTTTTTTTTAAGCATATTCTAGCAATTCATGCATTTTATTTTGGTGAAACATAGATGTTTCAAGCAACATTCTTTCATTATGATATTTGTTTACCAATAAGTTTGGTAAAACCATGGTAAAAGTTCCTGAATATTTTTCAAAAATAGAAACTAGTTAAAACTCGTGAATATTTTATGACTGTAATATAATAGTACTCAGAAATTTGCATTAAAAATTGTTTATAATATTGTTTAACTTTGTATTCGTCATCTGTGTGTGAGGAATTTTTGAATTCGTTATTTATTAAACTCAAAGCTAAACGGAAGACGTTGTGTGATATTCAGATATTTGAACAAAAATTTACTATGAATAACAATTTTTACTGTAATGTATTCCATTTTTACTCTAAACTAATAGCATCCCTTATATTTTCAGATCTGTTTACAAAACTAGTTTTAATAGCTATACACATATTAAAAGGTCAAATGTGATCTAATGAGTCTTTCATTATACAGTGACGTAAGTACTACTTGAAGAATCGAAATTTCGATTGTAGCTTGGCAATGTTTGAAATTAACACACCAGATGTAGCACCATTTTCACTTCCAAGCAGGTTAGTCAAAATTCTTACCGGATTCAAAACACGGTTCAATAAAAGCACTTCAGTACATGAGTAAATCAGCACACGAAGTAAAACTATTTACACGTTTATTTACAAGATTAACTATTTTAGAATTACTCTCAGAACGAGAGTTCAGAATCATTATTACTGACTCAGTCGGTTCTTGTAACAGTTCTACAGAGCAGAGTACAACAGGGTTGCCACAAAAATATGCAAAATGAAACATTTACTTCCGCGCTGCCTAACGGCCAAATCGGCAGTCACAACACCGGATTTCAACAGCCTTTGTAAATGATAGCCTAAACGTCCCCTAGAAAGTATACGAAGCATAAGTAGTATCCTCAAAAATATTAATTTGCTTTAAACAACAAGAGAAAATACTGTATTTCTATACCTAAACATAGTATTTTTTAAACACAGTACTGTAGGTAAATCTATTATAGTCTGACTTGACATATAAAAAACTGTCTCTCAGTATATTACTCTTGAAAATATGTAATGACTACACTAAATAAATAAATTTGTAATGACAGTACTAAATGAATAAATAATGAAATTTTCATTAGAGAATTATTTGTAAGCTTTAATGATTATAAATACTTTCTCTAATGAATAAATTTTACATAAATGAAGTAATGTGTTACTTTATGCTAAATTTATTCAAGTTTAAGATTGAGTACCGCTCTGTGATTAAATTTTTGTCTAAAATTCTGAATTCCAAATATATGAAACAAAGTTTGAATTAGATGTGTGCTTATTCTTCTCCTTTTATACTGAAAGGATAGGTAAAACAATTTCGCATGCGCAGAGAATCCATAGAAGACGATTCACGTAAGGGTTAACAATTGGAGTTATTAACATCCTAAAATACTGCTCGTGTCCAGGGAGATATAATGAGTGATAGGAGATTAAAAGCCAAACAGATAACTACAAGATTGGAGTTATCTAAAACAGATCTTTAGCGCCATGTGAATCCCTACGAGAGATCTATCCAGATTTCTTTTATCAATTTAAACAAAGTTATTTGCTAGTGTAATTAAAACATAGATCTAAAAAGCTTAAGCCACCCCAGCTGCAGAACTCGAAATATTTTGGGGAGAAACGTTCAAGTTACTTTTCAGTGGCATAAAGTTACTTATTACACTATGTGAAGATGTATCAAGGTACAAACAGATGATAATGAAAGTAAGTAGCTGAAAGTTCCTCTATTTCTTTTAGAAATATCAAGTCAAAAAATTTTAGATCTGAGTTCGGATATCATCATGAGGCTTACGAATAAAATTACTCACTATAAAATCCCGGTATGAAATATTTTTATAAACGTAAACAGAGAGTATTTAAAGCTTAAATTATCGATGGCAGCTGCCATCAGAATTCGAAAGAATTCAGAGGATTTTGATTGCAGCTGTGAAATTTATAGCTTGTGTTTAAACATAAAAACATTTTATTTACTTTAGAAAGTTTCTGTTTTTGTACAAACTGGCCGCTAAATTGGAAACTTTGAAACAAAGCGGATAAACTATACATTTGGCGAGTTAACATAAATTGTGTGATGACACATGTTATCACTTAATCTATACAACTATTTAAAAGTGTTGAGTAGAAATAATGGAAAATACTCCTATTAATGTTGAAAAAATAATTGTTTTTCATAATTAAAAAAACAGCTTAGGAGAAAGCTCTAGAATTTCAAGCCAAAAGGAAAATACACCAAACTGCCTGTCTAGTAGCCAATTTGCCATCTAGAAATATTATATAAGAGAGGGGTCATCGTCTGCTCTTGCTTGTGAAGAGCAAGAGAATTTGAAATGCAGATACACAAACAAATTTACCGAATATTCATATTCGACAATTCTGTCAAATACGAATTCATTATTCGGGGGTTCTGCTTTCCTATCAAATCACATTATGTTTAGATAAGGCAGAGAATTTACTAAATAGCTGCTATCATGAAGACGCTAATTTCCGAGATGAAAAAGAAATATCGGTTTTATTTATATAACTTCATCGGAGTCTTATGATATTTCCTTTTGTTTAATTGAAGATGCGTAAGACGGTTAACGAACTAAAGACATATGCATTCATGAAGGACTTTCTAAAGGAAATCAACTTATGTTTTCATTAGAAATGAAGAAGGTAAGAAATCCCCCCTAAATACAAATCTTTTGTCTGAGTTAGAATCTGGTTAGAACTACTAATGTTTAACGATTATCTTATTTACTCCGCCACTTAACAGCGCTACGTGAATCAGAGAATCTAACTTATCTTTGATATTATTACTGTTTGAGGTGCGTTGTTCTGGCATATTAACTCTACTGATTTCGTTAAATAGCCGTTGTTGTTGTCAAGTTGTTACCCAGGATTAGATATTCTAGATTAAAAAGTTTATCCGAATTTCATGATGCATCCTGCAATGAAACACATTCATCCAGTAATGGATATATTGATAGATGACAAGCTAAACTTCCCATCGTGTAATATGTTAAGGAGTGGTTCCCGGAAACTCGCAATGACTTTCAGCATGTACTTTTATCGCTTCAGATCCCTGGTTAGAACTTCAGTTTCGGAACTGCAGCAAAAGATAAATTATTTGATTTTACTTCATAATTGCACGATTTTTCCTTGCAAAGATAGATTAATTAATCTGAGATAAATTGTTTAGAAAGCATACTGTGAAGTTTTTGAGAGCGTATACATTTTCGCTTAAATGCAAAACACATTTTTACATAGATGCAAAACAAGCAGTTGCTGAATGGATACCCCACAGGGTTAAATTTTTAACCGTGAAAATTGTTTTAAGCCTGTGTTCAGAAATTAAAGCTCGAAGTTTATATTTAAAATTATCCATGTTTTCTTCGGATATTTTCAACAATTTAGTTTTTATCACAATTAATTTTAACAATTGATTTTCAACATTCAGAACAAGGATATCATTAGTTTTTTTTTCAATTATGGTTTCCATATTAATAAAACTGAGTGGAAAAACGTGCGCACATCAAATGAAAAAATTATATGCTTTTCTCTCTCAAATCTGCTTGGAAAACAATAGTTCAATTGCACAATGCGCTGACAGCCTGTTCGTCAATGCGTGTATCATACATTCACGTGTTTATCGCACTTTGGGGATATTTACTGTATGAGGTTAGAACTTAACTGAATATTCAACTGGATTATTTAGTCTTAATATTATATCTAAAACTAGATAATCTCTTTTTCTTTATCATCAGATGCGTGAAGTCTTGCTAGGCGTGTTTGTTATTTAATTCATTACTAGGATGTCCTCTATACGACGTTCTAACTGAAAATCTTCGTATTCGCAATAAACATGGCAAAACTTTAAAACAGTCAAATGACCAGTTCTTAATCCGAAATTCAAATCCGCGTTTAAATACCTGTTTTCGCATATATATCATTACGTCAACATTCCATATAGGTCATAGGTCATCTTCCTAAATCATAAGTGTTCGGTCCAAAGATCTTTACTCATCCATAATCTCTTTTAACAATCCTAGAAGGAAGTGAAAACTTGTCTAATCCGATAAAAGGAAAAACATCTGCACTTTAGTGCTGGAAACTTCCGGAACGGCGTATCTAACTCAGGCATATCTTGTGACGAAACGATAACTATCTCATGGCGGAAAACAGAATCCAAGCTTTCTCTAGATAATATCCGGTGATAGCATTTCGAATGGCAGGCATATTAGTTGTAGCGTCCAATCGTAAGTTGAAGACGAAATTTGCAAAGTTCAATAGCATATTTACATACAAGTAACATACTAACTCAAAAAATGAAATTTGAAAAAGAAATTTGAAAAGAAATATTCAATTAAAAATATACTATATACAGTATTTACATTATTTACATTCACCACTGTACATTGTCAACATTCCAAGTCAATAGTGGCATAATAAAGTCTGCAAACCTAAAGTGCAGATATGAGAAGCGAGCCAAATCATGCAGTTTCATGAATGGATACCAAAGCGTGAGAAAAGAAATTTCGTTCTTTATTTTGATTCTTATGGAAAACGCGAAAAGATTAAAACGTGGCATTCAGACATCTGATAACATGTCGTTTCAATGGTCTTACCCTTTTGTGGGCATCGTTCCAACTGGCAACTGCTTTGGTGCCATTTTAAAAACATTCCCGCGTTTAGACCATTTGAGTGCCCCGTTGATAGCCTATCGAAGTGGTTAGATAGCTATAAAAACTGAAAAACTCAGAACGTGGGACAAAAGATATTCTATATGAAACAACCTTTCCTTTACTGCTAGGATCTTCTAAAAACATGTTCTGTAAACGAAATAACGATAGCCACTGACAAATAGAAAAATTTTAAGAATCTGGAATTACGTTTTATATATTTTTATTCTTATAGTGATATTTTGATGCGGGTTTTATGACTCAATCCACCTTTCATCCTACGAAATAAAATAATGCTTAATATTGTACTCTGTGAGAATCTTCCATTCTTTTAACAATTCTTTTAGAGATACTTTTATTGTAAGTAACTCTTTATCTGTAGATTCAAAAACAGATTTCATTAGATGCAATTTCGTTTTCTTACACATTCTAGACCATTTTAGATTAAATTATCAAATAAGGCTCAATCTTTAGTAAATACTTCTGTGGGTATGTATTCTTCCAAATCTCAAAATTTGGTAATTAATGTTAATAAACCTCGAATCTTATAAAGCTTTTCTTTCTTCTGTAAAATTTTGAAACAATAATTCCTCCCCTTTCCGGTGTCAACAATTAATTTAATCTACGGAATAGATTTCCTTTCACATGACAGCCGCGTGTTTAAAAATTATTCACTGGTAACAGATTCAGATCATTTAAAGGATCTACACGTTTGCTTAACGTCTATTACTTGTATAAATCATTTTTTATTTATTTTAGCAAATATGGTGATCAGATTAAATTATCCGTGCATGCATTAAAGAATTATAGATTCAAATGTATGCATAAGCATACATACTGTATAAATTTTCGGGTAATGAATCATATACTATTGCATTTTTAAATTTTAAATTTGTTACAGATTTTCGCGCCTTCCGTCAATATTTTATTGTATAACTAATATCCTTCTTAAATTTATATCATTTGATATCGTTCATTGTTTCTGCTTCAGCCATTATTTTCAAATTTTGAAGTTTTAATGGCCACAGTTTCATTCCTAACATTTAATTCTTCATTTACGGTACGTGAATTTGTTAGGTGAAAACTGGTTGTTCTGACTCGCATTACCGTCATTCTATCTAGGGTTGCTAAAATAATGGCATCGCGCCACATTTCCATGTAATACGATTTATCCCACTTTTGTACGACATTGGGCGCATTTTTTAGTTAACTGTTTTGTTCAAAGACTCAAGCAAAAGTAAGGGCAGATTGTAGGATGTGGCAAAGTATTTACAAATCTGGGAAACATGTCACAAAAAACATCCTATTGATCAGCTGTGTGAGAAATTCTTCATTAATTACCATTACGTCATTAGCAAAACTTTTTTTTCCATAAATGAGTTAAAATGTTCATGAATGAATGAGTGGATATTTCTTCTGACCTTTCTTCTATCTCTATGACAACATTAAATTTTCATGCAATTTTGATTCACAAATCTACAGAATACATTTTTGAAGAATAAAACTCTTTTATATCAAAACTTGTAAAACTTCAGCATTGAATTTATATTATTCTTTCTTCTTCGAGAGAGAATTTTGGTATTCTTGAATCTTCTAGAAAATTCCGAAAATTGTGGGAAACATTTTTTCGCATTTTCGTAAATTGTTAACAACAGAACTAAGCTAAAAGAATTAAAAACTGATTTTTAATAAAAGCATAGCTTCTAAATATGTTTGATAATTTGCACCCTCAAGCACAAAACCTTAAGTCATATAACTGAAAATATTTGAAGCAATAAACTGAACTGTACTTGAAACAAGCATATAATTTCAAACTGAATATTAGTGTATTTTACAGCAATTAAGGGCAGTTAAAAAACAGTGTGTTAGGAATTTCACCGTATTTTTTAAATTTAATGTAACTTTATTTTACAACTGAATTATCTTTTAGAAAATAAACTAAACAGCATCCACTTGTGTACTTGACTTCTTGCTGGGGATATATTTTCAGCCATATAGTTCCTTTCTTTAAAACATATCAGACGATTTTATTCAAATATTTCCCGAAATATTTTTGATAACCTTCTGTATGCTCAGTCTGCAGCCTAAAGATAATTGGGGTAAATTTCATGACGTATACTTCATGCCGATAACTATATTCTGAAACAGGTATTATAAGGCCATTTCTCTTCAAACCATGTTTCATTACCATGGTAACAATAGCTGCGGAAAAACGCCGAATACTCTAATTTGCTTACTTTCCGGAATGCTCTCTAAGACACACGTTAAGATCATAAATGGGAAGGTCGCTACGACATTTAAATGCATATTTTACAGAGCAGATTATAATTAGAGCGTAAGTCATTAAAGCTTTAACAGACATGAGCTTAAAGCACTTTTCCATAACCAGATATGAATTTAAAGCATTATTTCCTAACCAGAACTACTATGAAAACATTTATCATTCAGTAATTAAATAATTCCTTTTACTCATTTTTGCAAGTATACATTTAATCGAAGAAAACGCGATGCACTTGATTCCCGGTTAACTGAGTAAACCATGGGCGACATCTTCGTTTAACTAAAATTCACGATTCATTCGACGACAGTAAATTTACAATTAACAGAAAACATTATTAACAACTTTTCTGTGTTTTCAAGCAGTTTAATCCGAAGGAATTCATTTGATTTCCTGAATTAAATCATATTGCAGAGCAAAACGAACAGACTAAAAGATCATTAAGAATACATAAACCAACTTACAAATCGCATTAGAGAACAGTATGTACAAAAGAACTTGAATAATGTCATTGTTCAAGCTCTCGTAAAAAACTCAAGTACAGCCTTTTTGTTGTTGTTGTTGTTGTTGTACGAAGCTTATATACTCAAGATTCAAAGCGATTACATTACGTAATGATACATATAAAAACAATACCAAATAACATGGCATTATCTGCTATCATTCTATAAATATATATATTATTGTTGTATTTTCAGTGGACAGTTTTGTTTTTGCTCTGATAGTTGGATAGTAATTGCTCAGTATCTTTTGATTATCTAGGATCTAGACCTCCAGTTACAACGTTTAGTAGCTTTGGTGTGTTTTCGGCCTTTTTTCAAGCATTCATGCTATAATAACTAATTCGCACATGCTATTAGATTTATAATGAATACTTGGTAAAGAGGGGCCATAGTCTATAAAAATGTAAAAAATCGGTAATTTTGTTTTTTCTCATAAAATTATTCGCTTCTTACAAAATTCTTCTTTCATTATTATTTATGAAGATAATAGTACTTTTGCGTGTGTACAGGTTAGTAATAGATTGAATGCACACAGAATCGATGAACGTTTGGTAAAATTTATTTTAACCAAAGAAACGTTTTACAGTTCTAGAACTTTGCTCAAAAGCAATTGTACAACTCTTCTCAGTATCACAGAGCACTATCAACAAATACATTGCAAACTACAAGACATCAACGACAACGCAATGCAAAGTGCATGTAAAAGGCGAAGCTCTGACGGATATCTCAAGTACTCAGAAGTCGCTCTGAGCTAACAATTACTGAGAAACTGGTGCTCTCCCCTGTCTTAATACAGTTTTTCCCTAGCCGCCGAGAAATCTCTAGTACCTTCCAATCCTCTAAATTACTGGAAGACATGTGAAGGCTGAATTCGGTTACGGTTATTCAAAAACAAGACAGTTATAGCAGGTCCGGAACAAAATGTCGCCCAATAATCATCATGTTGGCGACAATTTGGCAATTTCTCACAAAATTTGGCAATAAAAATTAATCGCCAAAACTACCGTCAGCTTGGCGATGTCTCGCGAATTGAACTAGATGGCTATTTACTCAGTGTTATTCAGATTCTTATTTTTCCGACAGAGCATCTCCTCTTTAAATGCATTTCATGTTACATTATACTAAAAATCTACAATTTCGCATATAATTTTACTAAAATTATTTACATATATCCAAAAATTTGTAACAGTATCGATAGTTTTCGTAACAATACTAGCCGCAAAAGATTACTAAACGAAGTTTTTTCCCGAATTCACAAATTCATCAATGAGCTGGTAACATTTCGTGGCATTGTGAATAATTTACAAAGTACCTCGATATTATAGAGATAACTGTAAATATTATATTTTTCATTAATGTATTAAAACTGGATTGAAATTCTGAAAATGAAAATTTATTTCATATAGATAATATGCCAGTTCCCAAAGTTTCGTTTCTTCACTTACGGTGGGGATGATCAGAAAGTATTAATTTTTCTGCCATTTTGCCGTACACAAACTTTAGTTTGTTTTCAGAGTAAAAAAGATGCCGTTTGGAAATGACAAAAATCTAACTTAAGACACAAAGAAAATACGTTTATAAAGAATTTGCTCCTTTGTGGGCGAGCGTTTTTCGGATGATTGGAAATACGTCCGTCTAGTAATCGAGACGTTCGAGTTCGAATATGTTTCCTGCTTTCAAAAGCCAAACAGACTCTGCACATTTAACTAATACATTACACAACTACCTCTTTTCAGTTTCTTCAGGTGAATATCTTAAGTTCTTTGCCAAATATAAAAATAAACATATTACATATCTCTTTTTTATCTAAAATATTTTTCCAGTTCTTTTTCTTATTAAAAAAAATAGAAGCAGGGGAAAAAATCCTTACCCATTGTTTTACAAGAGAAGGGGAATTCCAATTCAAAACTTTGAGATGAAAGGAAAATGATCGATTCGTTTTCCCCCGGGAGGGAGGTTCTCGGAAAATTGCTTGCAGAAAATAGAACTGTGCAAACTTTTCGCCGTGCTGTGGCTTGCGGTTCAACATATCTATCACCCTCTTCTTTACCTAAACGGCACATGAGAGACACGGGCTTCTAGGCAAGCTTTTGAAATATGTTCCCGACAGTATGTACGAGGGAAGTACTGAAACTTTTACTTTATGAAATAACGGTTTGGTATAGGCATGTGAAAAGAGACTGCAGATCTGCGGATATGTGAACTCCCAGAAATTTGTTTTGGGAGTTGTAAAAATTGCAACATTGGTGTAGATGTAAAAGGTACGCTTCGGGGTAAGTCAAGCTAGAGGCTTACTCCACGGCGCTGAAGTTTTATAAAACTTAATTTGGATTGCTGATAAATCGTCAAAACAGAAAGCGTTTATGAAGTTTCCAGAGATTTAAATTTATGTAATTTGATAGGTATCTAGCAAAACGCAAATCTAAAAGAGCTCCTAAAACTTCCTTTCACAACAGGGATTTAATTATTAAATAAGGTTTACTGAATCTAAAATGCACAGAAAGCAAGACTAAATTGATAAACATAAAATATTTCAGGCCTTTATAATTTTCATTTCCTTTTTTAATTCATGGAGATATATAAGGACGATGATCATCTTTAGACGATGATAGACAACGAAAGCAACGATCATGAATCTCTGAAAGATGATGACGTATCAGTAATAATTTTACATTTACTGTATTTATTACTGGTACGTCATCATTGTCAAGAACCTCTTGCGACGAAACCGACTATATTGTTTTGAGACACCGGAAATTCCAAACCAATATTTTGATGGCACCAGAGACAATTTTAGTTATGATTGACATAAGATTTTGAAGAAAGCTATTCATGCAATCATAACTTTGTACTCATTCCTGTCGAACAGTGCGAAAAAGAATGTAATTCAACAAAGTTACATAGTTAATATTCAGAGCATATTATGCAAAAAATGATTCCCTGATTGAATACTTTTGATTCGAAAAGAGCTTTCTTTTCTCAGTATTTCTCCTCTGAGGGAGCTTGATCCTTCAATTAAAATGTAGCTACAGTTAATTTTTGTTTTTGAGAGAAGGTGTTTAATTTAAAATGTGTTTCCTGCTGCTTAAGCAGCCATATAAGCTGATAAGTCGAATATTTTACGGGTCTTACCCTAATTATAAATATTCCTATTAGCACCAACGAAGGAAAATATCAGTTGGACTTGTCTTAACTCTGCCATCTTATCTAGTTAAACTTAATTTCCCTGCTACTGCTTGATGAAGAGCAAATTGATTTATTTTCACATTTTTATTAATCTCATACAACTAAACGTGTAATTTTATGGTTTTTATTTCCTTTTCTTTCTTGGGTATAATTTCATTAAACTGTACTATCAGGCTGAAATTGTCGTAATTTTTGCCTAGAACTCTGGTTATGATTACTTTGGAGATGACTAGGTTAGATGAATTATTGTCACCCATGTGTTTGAAGATAAATACTATACCAATACTGAGAGATTATCATGACAACTCAGCACACTCATTTACCAACTTGTGGTTTACAATATGAAAGTTATTTTGGTTATTTGCAATAAAATTCAACAGTTTAGTACGATATCTATTTAAAATTCTATTTTCTTTTATGCACCATACACAGTAATCTCAGTTATATTGCTCAGTTATAGTTATCTCAGTTATAATTCATTTCTAACCACTCTGCATACTAAAATACACTGGTGAAATAAATTAAGAGAATTTGCATATTTTATCGAATTGCATGAAAAGAACTGAACTGAAGGAAAAACCACTGCTTCTAGATGAAAATGCAAATCTTGTACACCAAATACGTTAGCGTACACGTGTGTGTAGGTGAAGCCAGCAGAAAAACAGGTTTTATAAGCGCGTGAAGGATAAGATGAATTACGTTCACTAGCACACCTCGGCCAATTTCTTGGTGTTATCTTGCAGCAATCGGCTATCACATCGGAACAGGAAAAATGAGTAACCACCAACGTTTAGATGATGGAATGAGGTGGTTAATTGTGAGGACGCTAGAGACAGGTCAATCGCAAGTCCAGATATGAAGAACGTTTAATTTAACGCACAGCGTTTTTGTAACCTATGGAAACAGTTCCAGGGTACTGTATTCATCGAGAGAAAGCCTGGGCAAGGTCATCCAAGAGCCACAACGGCCAGAGAAGATTATTATTTGTACATTTTAGCGAGGCGTAACAGAGGGGCTACAGCTTCTCAACTCTATCGGGACCTGTATGCAGCCACAGGAACCCATGTAACAAGGGTGACTGTTTCCAAAAGACTGAATGAGAGAGGGTTGTTTGCTAGAAGACCGGCTGTTTGCGTCCCGCTCACGTCTACGGACAGGAGAGTCCGATTAGCATGGTGCAGGCAGCATAGATCACTACGCAGTACAGAGCTGGATCACTATGGAGTACGGAGCAAATGGGAGACCGTTCTGTTTACCAACGAGTTCCGTCTTATCCTAAACACCGATTCTCGCCGTACTTTCATATAGAGAGAGCCAAGGACCCGCTACCTACCCTCCAATGTCCACGAAATCAACAGTTATGGCGGCGGCGATGTAATGATGTGGGCAGGCATCATGTTGGATTGCCGCACCCCTCTCCATGTCTTTGACAGAGGCGCTGTGACTGGTATGAGGTATAGGGATGAGGTCTTGGAGTCCTATGTTCGCCTTTTCCGGGGTGCAGTGGGTCCCGAATTCATCTTACAGGACGATAACGCGAGGCCACATACAGCTCTTCTGGTCGACGAATTTCTCGAGAGTGAGGATATTCGCCGGATGGATTGGCCATCTAGGTCTCCAGACATCAACCCTGTAGAGTATGTCTGAGGCGCTCTGGGGAGGGCAATTGCAACTCGCAATCCCCCTTCGAGAACCATCCAGGAACTGAAAACAGCGTTGCTGAATGAGTGAGACCAGTTGCCACAGGCGCTGATAAACCGGTTTATTTTCAGTATCCATCACGCTGCGAGTTCCGTATGGCTGTAAGAGGGAATCATACCTCCTATTAACCCATTTCTTTTGTGTCTTCTGCAACCACTGTTTCAGACCTTCAGACTCCCACGAGTGTTACACACGAACATGTGTGTCTATTAGAACTGTTGAATGTTTATTTTGTTTGTATTATATGGACTATCTTCACACCAAATTTTATTGAAATCTTTCGAGTAGTTCTGGAGATTTTAGATCAAATATGAAAGTTCTTTTAATTTATTTCACCAGTTTATTACATAACATCTCTGATCGTAGTCTATATTTAAGTAAATAAGCTAGTTGATCTGAGGAGAACTTAAATATTGCAGTTATTCTCTGCAACTTTGCCAACTCCTAATCTAGTATCGGTTCATTCTGTTTGTCTTGTTCCTGGCTTTCTGAGGAGACCTTAAATATTGCAGTTATTCTCTGCAACGTTGCCAGCTCCTAATCTAGCATCGGTTCATTCTGTTTGTCTTGTTCCTAGCTTTCTATCCATTCTTAAGTAAAACAGGTGTTTGCATATACGCGTACAAAAACTTCCAGTCTCTCTTATCAAAAAAAGGATGTATTGAGAATAAATTGCTTGCAAAGAAACTGGTATACTTACAAGAGTTCCTTTGTATTTCCTCATCGTATGGATGAACGAGTTGCGAGCAAATGTGACACAAAGTATTTTTTTCAAGGTTTCTTGGGTGCACTGGGAGATGAAATTCGATTGAATGAATGCGTGACGGTTTTGGCAGTATTTTCTCAAAAGTACTCAGAATCCGTGTAGAATAAAATCTAATTATTTTACAGCTACTTAACCACTTCATTAACAAAAGCCCTTTTATGGTGACTGTGAAACTTTGCTTATCAAAATGAAATTCCATATCGCTGTTTAAAGGAATGGTTCCAAAAGCCGGCTAAAAACCCTAACGTTATAGTCACAGCCTTCTGTGTTGACAAAAATAATTCCAAATGAGGTAATTGATCTGAATTAGGAAAATACCATCAAGCAGAACTCAAACCTATGATTTACAAAAGCTGAAAGATTTTCTGTCACCAGCGTCAAGAGATATTCACTATGATCTTGGTGACTAAGTGCATCAATGAATGAGAGGAGTTTTTTTTAAGTATAAATTAGCATCATAAGAAAAAAACAATTGGTGCAGTTAACAATATTAGTGCAACTATTTTTTGGGTTTTTTCACATGACGCCATTTGAGCAACTTTAAAAGTTCCTGTCAGGTACACCAAAACTGGATTCAATTTTTAGTTTCCCTGTTCTGTATGCTAATTATGTTTTGAACTGATTATTAGAAATTACATAAATTGCAACTTTTCGCTTACGGAAAAAATAGAAGGTCTATCTTTCTTTTAACAGTAAAAACTGGCAGAAACGCTGTTCTAAACAGTGAATTGTCCTAAATAATTTGTGAGTTGCAAACTCTTAAACAGAAACAAGGTTTTATTTTTAAAGTGATTATAATGCTTTGACGGCTTGACCTAATCAAACGCTCTTGCTTAATATGTTGTAACGTAAATGAAGCTTCCCATGACTTACTTGTTTTATCATTAACAAAGTTCAATTTCTACTATTGAAATTACAAATAATATCGATTAAGTGTGTCTATTACCTTTATTTTTTCTGATGCAGGTTAAAGGAATACAGTAACATTAAGATCTTGCTAAAATGTTTGAAAAATAATCTTAGTAGCACCGAAGAATAATACTCAGAATGCATGGCAAGATTTTCATCTAAACCAGAGCAAATGCAATATTGATGGGTTGATAATTTCATTATTATAAAGTGTACCAAACCGCATGTGTTCTAAAGGTTTAATAAAATAAATTCCATCTTGCTGTCGCATCAATCAGAATAATATTTTTAAAGATATGTTACTCTTGAAAATGTGTTAGATAAAAATTTAATGTTTTAATGGCCATAAAATAGCATAGGTAACATACGAGACAATCGATTTTAGAACTCAATGGAAAAAATACAAATGCTAACGAATGAATATATTTTTCAAATGTCAATGGATACTCGATTATTTATATTTTAATATTTTTAATTCATTAAATTACAGTGAAATTTCTCGAAACTTCACCTTCAATAAACGATCATCCTTAAACGTGAAGAGTATTTTTAAAAGTTAAAATGTTTCGGTACTGAACATCACGAACAGTCACGTCCTCTAAAGAAAATTCCTCCACTTCAAACCAAAATCATCTAGAGCCATAGGTAGTCTTCTTAAGCTGATTTCCATGTTTCCTTACAAAAACACTTTGTGTTTCACTGAAACTGTCAGTTTCGACCAACAGCAAATGCTGTCGCTGTTTTCTTGCTGTGCTATTCCTGTTGTGCTCCTGCTACCTGGTTCCTATTTTGTGATGCTAACAGCATCACTGGAAGCTGTACTGTGAACATTGTTGGAAGCTTGAAGGCGTGTCAATACATTTTGCAGACATCTTGATGAATGCGAGTAAAATTTGTTACTTTAGCAATTATAATTATAAAATTAACTCAGTAAAATGGTACGAGTTGATACAAGCCGTAACAAAAAACTGGTGAGCTTGTTCGGACTTTGAGACATCTTTAGGTCATCCTTCCTTAACAGTATTTACACTAAGATCTCTACAAAGCAATGCTTATCTATATGACTTTTATGCAAAAATATTTTCATGTTTTTCTTTAATACTAAACTACCCAAAAATGAAAGATGTGTAAGATTATCCTGACAATGTTAATTATTTCTTGCTCACGTGACCTTGGTTGGCTTGATTTAAGAAAGATGTGACAACATTTGGCTACAAGTCACAGAGACCCGATTCATCTCACTTTTCTCGTGTAATTGCTGTTAAAATAGTCAGCGGAAAAATAATTTGATGCAAATAGTTCAGTTTTATACTGGCTAAAAGTTCTATTTTACGAAATTTCAAGTTGCTTCAATTACTTTCAAGTTAATTCAAGTTAATAATATATTTTTTCACTTCTTCCTGCTTGCCTTCGTAGTGTAATTGGAATCGTACTTCTTGTGTATACTAGATGCCCAGGATTCGAGTCCTGATGAGGGCACTGCACATTTTTTATGTCTCCTGCTTCAAAAAAAATTCTAATGACTCTACAAGTGGCGCCCGAATCAAAAGCTAATGGACGATATTTCTTCACTCCCAGAATTTGGCGACTGGGTCCCCTCATTCCCAGTCCCCTTTAAGGGAGAGATTATTTAAGGTATTTTCTCCCTCCTTCCCACATGCCTTCGGGGTGTAGTAAGGAAGCATACTCGACGTGTATGCGAGAGGTCCAGGTTTCGAACCCCGGCGAGGCCACTGCACATTATTTACATCTCCTGCGTCAAGAAAAAAGAACCTAATGACTCTACAGTATTGATATTTTAAATTCAGAAATAAAAGGCAAGCTGTATAAACAGCCTCTAAAGTTGTCGACGTTCCAACATATTAAAATCAACAGCAGTGTTAATAGACAGATAAATAAAAACACAGAATGCAAATAATTTTGTCTTATCTCAGTTTCAGTCTCATGTTTTATTACCAGCCACGTTTCAAAGAAAGACTCGCATTATGGAGAGATCAAAAGATGGTCAATCAAGGAAGAGTTAGAAGAAATCAACACTTTCTTTCAAGGAATGGAAATGCTTAACTATGATTAACGTAAAGGACGGCTAACCTAACTATAACTAACGTAAACGTTGAATAACGTGGCTTTGACCAACGTAATCATGAAAATGCCTAAGTATGATTAATGTAAAGGATGATTAAGGTAAGTAACTATGTAGATGTCTAACTATGATTAAAGTTACTGCAAAGCTTATTTTGTGTAGTTTGTATGTGTCATTCACAATAACGGAAAACATAATAATTTGGTTGTGTCGTGCAAGACTCCATAATGTTACCAAAGGACATCTATAAATAATGGCCTTGCAGACCTGTATTTTAAAATGCATAAAACTTACAAATTATCAAGTGTCCTAAAAATGAAAGTATATCTACAAAATATTAGACACAAACGAGTAATTTCGCAGAAATATCGGCTTTTATTCTTTTTTTCAAGCTTATAGCAATACCAGACTTTATTGAACGCAAACAATATGCCAAAGTTTGCGGATATCAACTATCGAATGTTTTCACTTGTTTGTCATTTTCCCCAGTTCGATCATGTCCGTCACATATCGAGTGCGGTAGTATAAATTCTGGACGATCATATTCCCTCCTCTTTCATTGATCGCAAATTTGCATAAATTTCTGCCCCATGTGTGAAGTACCTCCCATCACTACTGAATACTGTTATCAGCTGCGATGACAGTATACAATTTAGGAACTTTTCTTTTGTCTTCTTTGTTAATACTTATGCTGAGATGTGTAAAGCTAAGACAGTTTTTATTACATCTTAATTGTCTTTCGCCTGTTTTTGCACTGTAAACATATATGCACTAAATACAATTTAAAGCTTAATTGCATCAGCTTTTGAGGCAATCAATTGAAAATTAACTAAAGTGTTGGAGTTTTTCTAACTTAAGTGTTTAAGTTTTAAAGTTCAATATCAAATGAAAGTCAAAATTTAGATAACCATTCTAAATCACATGAATATGACAATATTGCATGGGTGTAAAAGTTTGTGACATACATGATAAACAACATATAGACTGTAAAACTTGTGTGTTCAAATAAACAGTAAATAGTGACCAAATCAACTCCAACAGAGTAACTAAATATTGCGTTGTGTTAACTTAAAATACTATTGTGTCCAGTTTTCTAAATTAAAAAGTGAAAACATTACAAGAGAAGTTAAATTAAATATAGGATTTATTAAGAGATAAACTTACTTAATACAATTTTTACATAGGTGAGGGTGGTGGTGTTTCAAAAAAGTAAAAATAAAATTTTCATACCGAGTTTCACAATGGTAAGGGTACATGAAAATACGTGCATACAAAATCATGGCAGTAGACGTCAACAAAATTTTCTTGGTTTGCCATTTCACTTGCTTTCT
>KK114539.1:19469-29504 GCA_000611955.2 Stegodyphus mimosarum | reverse complement strand
TGCTAGTAGATTGTCCTGGATCCATCACCTGTGAATCATCCCCTTTCCGCTTAGTGAATGCTTTTCATTTTGAAAAATCTAGGTTTGTTTTATTATTTTTTCACAAATGTTTAAAATGCGCAATATATTACAAGTTCTTAAAAACAAACGACGATATTTTCAAATCGCCTAAACCTGTAAGGAATACAAAGCAACAAAAAGACGAAATATCTGCTGTTAGAGATAACAAATCGATATTAAAATATAGTTGTAATTAAAAATAGAGCAATATGAGTCTGAAAATGGTGGCTATATAAATGTAGGCTTGTTAATAAATCGATCAGTGCGAAAATAATTAATGATGTTTTATCATCGTTTTATAGCAACTTATTTTTTTTTTCTCCTATTAAGAATAACACTCATTTCCATTAGTTCTTTTAAAAACGTCATTCAGAACAAATTTTGTTATGTTCGTGGCTAAAGGAATTTTTAACCCCAAACAAAGCTTGTAGAGACATTAGGTTATTGCGGAAGTAGGAGTGATGAAAAATGAGTAACACCGTCGCCGGGACTCGAACCGCGGACTTCTCGGTTACGCGTCGAGCGTACTTACCACTACACCACGAAGAGTTAGAGACATTAGGTTATTGCGGAAGTAGGAGTGATGAAAAATGAGTAACGCCGTCGCCGGGACTCTACAGGACGTCGCGGACTTCTCGGTTACGCGTCGAGCGTGCTTACCACTACACCACGAAGAGATGCGAAGAAGGCGGGAGAAATACCTTATATACTTCCTCTTTTAAAGGGCGACTGGGGATTAGGGGTCCCAATAGCCAAATCGTGGTGGTGGAGAAACGTCATCCACCACATTTGTTTTTAGTTCGGGGGCCAGCGTAGAGACATTAGGTTGTTTCGAAGCAGGAGGCATGAAAAATGAGCAATGCCCTTGCCGAGAACCGAACCACGGACCTCTCGGTTACGCGTCGAGCGTGCTGATCACTACACCACGAAGGCATGCAAAGAAGGCGGGAAAAATACCTTATAAGCTCAGATTGCATAAATTTACGAGTGTTAGAGAAAAATCTTAAACAGGATATTGGGGTATTTAATTTTTGAATTTAAAAGTTAAAAATACTTTGCTTCTTTGCGTACTACCGGTTGAGAATCGCCGATCTAAATGATAAAAATAAATTAAATGCTAAAGAACTAACACTTCTAGTTAATGCGATAGAAGTTCAGGATGCAAATAAGGGAAAATTCGGCAGATCTTTATCGTTACGACAGGACGACAAAGATCTGCCGAATAAAAGTGCTGCAAAAGTTTTCCCCTTTAACCTTGCAAAATGCCTTTTTTTTTGTTAATTAATCTGGTATTTGAAAGCATGCACATGCAGACAATTGAAACGACACCGCACAGATCGTTTTGTTTAAAAGTCTATGTATTTCTGAATAAAATCAATGATTCAGTGCAAAGCTGAATAGTTAAAGGATTAATAAGGATTTTAGTATAAGAGTGAGTCAAAAAGAATAGTTCCTTTCTTCACATGCATAGCATGCCCTAATACGACCCCCTGGAAATAACTAATTAATTAGAATTGACATAAGTTCAGTTTCATTTAAAAATCATATTTAAATAATAACTAGTATTTACTGTAATACTCTCGAAGTAGCGCGATAGGTGGGACTGACGAAAAAGTCGTAAGTAGAAGTCTAATTTGGCCCTTGCTCTTAGTTTAATTAAATAGGACCAAGAGCTGAAAATTTTTTGTTTAGAACGAAGGTATGTAATAAAGAGTGTAGTTTTTACACATATAAATACAAAATAATATTAAATAAATAAATAAATATACTATTAAAAAGCTTGCGTTGCTTAAAACGTAGTTGTCACATTTGTTTACAAATAACTCAGTTCCCATGAAGGCCCTCTGGCGGAAAAAGACAAAACGTAGTTAGTTAAACGTGTGACGCGTCTAATATAAGTTGAATCGATAGACCGTCTCCGTATATATTTGAAACATAATGCTTATAAAGATTGTAACCTGTAAATATTATGTAAATATCCTTCACATGTAAATTAAAATTTCTGAAAAAATTCATAGTAGTGTTCCGCAGTGATTAGAATTTCAGCTTAGACTAACGGAAATAGAAAGGAAGACAAGAAGTTCCAGGGTAGCCCTTTGGAAGGTAAGTGACTTTTCACTTATCTGTTTGTTGATCTAAAATTTTAATACCGAAAAGTTGATAAAATTTTAACAGTACTTATTTCGATACCGATGGCTTCATAAAAAGGTCTGATGTGTATTTCACATAACTTCCTTATACTGCCTATTAGGCGCACCAGCGGTCGAGCGGTAAAGGACGCTGAACACTGGTAGTTCGGTCCGAGGTTCGAATCCCGCGAACGGGCTGGCTGCATGGGCGTTTTCGTGGTTTTCCCCATGTGTAACGTGTATACGAGCCAGTTTCCCTTAGAAAGTCCTCCACGAAGGCATCCCTCCCCTTAGGCAGATAGCCCTCGTGTGCTTTGCCATAATTGAATAACCTAACCTAACCTATACTGCCTATTAAATTCTACACATTTTTTGCTGCTTTTCATTTAAACTTATTTCCTCGAATTTCATTAGGGATGTAATTCTCATTCAATAAATTCACTTCTCACTATGAGGCAAGACAACAATACGCAAAAACTCAAAACTCCTTCATTAAAAATAGTGAAATAAAAAAAAATAAAAAATAAAAAAATAAATAAAACATCAAATACAGTTAAAACACTTAAAAAGCAATTTCTACAATTAAAAGTAAAGTTTCTGGGAAACAAGCAACTGGGCCAACGGACATGAAGACAAATTTTTCGATACCCAAAACTGAAAGTTAACTTTCGGTTCCACACGGCAAAAAGAGCGTGAAGTTAATGCACCAACTGAGTTAATTCACTGTTCTACTAAGATTTTCAAATCTAAATAAATGGTAGTCTCGTTAGGCCTGTTGTCCCTTTTAAATCATTCATAATCTTATAACTGTTGCATGTAAATTAAATAAAGGTATAAAAACCTTAACCGGAACATAATCGCAACATAATTTAATCCCTCTTAAAGCAAAAAGTGCACAATTTACCAGCTTACAAGAATAAAAACCTGAGCTCAGCAAGCCGGGTAACAGAGTGCATAATTATATTGTATATATATATATACATGAGAAATTTTGTATATATATATATAAACTCATAATTTTTTATAAATAAAAAATGTTATTATTCCAAGAATTTTCGTGCATTAGCCCGCAGAAAATTTATTAGTAAAAGCATAAAGATAAAAATTTAGAACTATATATTTTTATTTACATTTGCCACGCCAGGTAGAAATTTACACTCTGGTAGGAAAAGAAAATTAGGTTAGGTTAGCTTATTCAGTTATGGCAAAGCACACGAGGGCTATCTGCCTAAAGGGAGGGAGGCCTTCGTGGAGGACTTTTTAAGGGAAACTGGCTCGTATACACGTTACACATGAGGAAAACCACAAAAACGTCCATGCAGCCAGCCCGTTCGCGGAATTCGAACCTCGGACCGAACTACCAGTGTTCAGCGACTTTACCGCTCAGCCGCTGGTGGGCGAAAAGAAAATTAGAGCAATAGGAAAGAATATTAACTTAAAATAACTGATGAAAGAACTTAAATTATACCTTTATAACTCTTGTGTGAACAAAGTTAGTAACAGCGGTTATATGCGAATAACAATTCTGTTTTATGAGAATACATTTGAGAATAGATTTTAGTCAATCAATCAGTTGCGTTTGTTACTTATGTCATTGTAGTTGCTTTTGCTACTTACTCTCAGATGGCATAACTTATTTTACGGGCTCGCAGACTTCTTATACAGAATTGAAATCAGATGCAAAACACAAAATAATAGTTAGGAGTTTCGAATCAGTACTTCGAATACACATTTCGTAATTTCTAGGATGTCAAAATCAAGTCAAATATTAATTTAAGCTGATGCTAGAGGGAAAAAAAAGGCGTTTAAATAATAACTATTACGTTTATTTAATTTTTAACGTATTCTGAAATGAAAAATGAGCATAATTTCATCAGACATAATAACAATGTAGGTTACACTGTGGCTGTTAATCAGCATTAAATCCCTGATCATATTTTTGTGTGGCGTTGCCGTCTTTGACTACTTTTTGCTGAATCATGCTGTCCACAAATTCCTAAGAAAAGATCGGCAAAAAATAAGAAAAGATTGCACAAAAGATCGGCGCGATTTTGAAATTATCATTAATGACGTAAAAATGGTATCTCATTTTCATGCAAATATACTGAAAAAAAAAAAAGCATTTTGAGGAGATCTGGAGCTATTGGACAAAACTAGTTTCTAGTAGTATTAGAAAAATAAGTTATTAGAGGGGATTCTCAAACATAGGTTTTTCTTTTTTTCCGTTAACTCTTGATAGTCCGATTTATTAACCTTTCGTTTTGACTTCTCGTCATGTTCTGCTAACACATTCAGCTTTAAAAATTTAATTTTCACATTTCTCAAGAGTATTTCCTCTCATTTTTCTTAAAGAAAGAGACATTCTTTTCATTGTAATTGTTTGTTTAGGTTATCATGCAAAATATACGAAAACTATTTGTTTAAGAAGAGGAGGTTTGTGTAGAGGACTATCTAAGGAAAACTGCCTCGTGTTTACGTTGCACGTGAGGAAAATCATAAAAATTTCGCAGCTAATTTGGCGGCCCTCTTCGTCTGAAGCAAGTGTCTCACCCTTTTCCGGGCTCTTATTTCCAAGAATTTTCGCGCATTAGCCAGCAGAAAATTTATTAGTAAAAGCATAAAGATAAAAATTCTGAACTATATATGTTTATCTGCATTTGGTGCATCACGCCAGGTAGAAATTTACACTCTGGTAGGAAAAGAAAATTGGGTTAGGTTAGGTTATTCAGTTATGGCAAAGCACACGAGGGCTATCTGCCTAAAGGAAGGGAGGCCTTCGTGGAGGACTTTCTAAGGGAAACTAGCTCGTATACACATTACACATGAGGAAAACCACGAAAACGCCCATGCAGCCAGCCCGTTCGCGGAATTCGAAACTAACTACCAGTGTTCAGCGACTTTACCGCTCGGCCGCTGGTGGCTTATTAATATGGGAATCGAAGATTAAATTGAATTTTCAGAAAATGTGAATCGCGCTCGCAAGAAGTCATGAAAAGTTTGAAAAATCAGAACGAGAGTCGTTATTTTCTAGATATGTCAACATAAAAGTACTGTTCATCTAAGCATGAACGCACCAAAATCAAATCAAAGTATGAAACTGAAAAACGCTATTGTACAGAATACCCTGAACTCAGGCGTTGCGGTTCCTTATCATAAATTGGAAACTTCCAAAATAGTTCAGTTTTGACCAATAAAATCAGATGTTTTGCAGATATTTTCTATGAAATGATTAGAAATTAATCTGCATAATTCCGCATTATAAGTCCTGCTTCATAATTGGTTTTTTTCACGCGTAACGTGGAAACGATCCAATTTCCCATCAAAATAAGTGACCGAGACTTCAACTTATCTTATTTTACGGGCTCGCAGACTTCTTATACAGAATTGAAATCAGATGCAAAACACAAAATAATAATTAGCAGTTTCGAATCAGTACTTCGAATACACATTTCGTAATTTCTAGGATGTCAAAATCAAGTCAAATACTAATTTAAGCTGATGCTAGAGGGAGAAGAAAGGCGTTTAAATAATAAGTATTACGTTTATTTAATTTTTAACGTATTCTGAAATGAAAAATGAGCATAATTTCATCAGACATAATAACAATGTAGGTTATACTGTGACTGTTAATCAACATTAAATCCCTGATCATATTTTTGTGGGGCGTTGCCGTCTTTGACTACTTTTTGCTGAATCATGCTGTCCACAAATTGCTAAGAAGTTCGCACAAAAGATTGGCGCGATTTTGAAATTATCATTAATGACGTAAAAATGGTATCGCATTTTCATGCAAATATACTGGGAAAAAAAGGCGTTTTGAAGAGATCTGGAGCTATTGGACAAAACTAGTTTCTAGTAGTATTAGAAAAATAAGTTATTAGAGGGGATTTTCAAACATAAGTAACTACTATTTACGATTTTAGCTCACTCGCGTAAGTCCTTCATGGTGTTGCAATTTTCACAAACGTGAGTGTATTTATGATTTAAATTTTCTAACAGTTTATAATATGTGTATTGTTATTAATCAAGTATACCCTCATATTAGCTATGTGTTTTAAAGCCAATTTTAAAATTTCAAAAGACGTTTTAAGCTAGGACATCCTTTTTTTAGATTAGAGAGCCAGGTCTAAGAAAATCTTTCGAATAAATATTAAAAAAAAAAAGCATTGGATAGTGAGTGATAGCAAGCATGCAGTTTTAGATTTTCTCCTTTGTGTATTTAGATAAAGAAACTACATCCGCCCCTAATTAGCATAAGGAGACATTTTATAAATGTGACTATATTTTAGGTCCGTTTCGAAATAAAATATTCTCTCTGGGATTGAGAGTATTAAAGATTATACATCCCTCTCAAATTCAAGTAACACGAAATATTTTCAAGAAGTTTTTAAATTAAAAAATTACTTTTTTAATTTAAATTTTCAAATAATACAAGTTAATTATTGCAATTTCGATTAACATTAATTCTGTGCAGTGTGCTTTTAACGCTCTAAAAAGATTAAATTTACAATGAATCATAACAGCCAGTCGCATCGTCAAATAATAATATACTGCTGGCCATGCAAAGTGCTACACCTTGAAAGAAAGCAGTTAGTAAATATTTATTTTAGAAGTTCACTATTAGAGAAAGCAGAAATGATCGCGATTTCAAATAATTTTGAGGGAAAAAACGTACAGAAATCTTGAGCATTTTCTCGATCAATAATTGCAGTTGTTATATATCTCACGGAGATACACATCGGAATATCAGTTACGGTATTACGGTATATGCGGCTTCAATTCTATGCCGGAATTCATCTGCGTACTAGCTAGTGGATATAGTACTGCCAATCTCTTTGCAACAATTTTTTTAAGTTTTACTTGTTCCACCATTAGACACTATACGGAAAGGGAGGGATGGCCCGTGGAGGAAGTGTTAAGGGAAGCTGTCTTATATCCACGTAGCATACGGGGAATACGACGTAAACGCTCATGCAGCAGCCAGTTCTCTTCGAGACTCGAATCCCGGACCGAACTACTAATGATTAGCGGCTTTACAACTCGGCCGCTGTGAGACTCTTTGCAACTATTGAGCAGACATTTCATTTGATGAAAGATGCTGAAAATGCGCCAGAAAAGGACCTTCTGTAGTATGTACTAAGGGGACACAGTATAATGTGGCTAGTATGAGGTGTTGCATTGTCGTATTGTAAAGTGACACAGCGGGAGTGGAATCTAAAATCATAATGAGACTGTAGTTTAGACTTCATGCATCTTTTTAATCATATAAACAGATATTATTTGGCAGTAAATGGGTCAGTTCTATCTAGTAATGGTATATTTTTAGCTGCGAAAGAAATATTTCCTACTGAAATAAGATGAGTATCTGCGATTAATATCATACTCAAACCAGATAAATACGGTAAAAAATTTTAGATTACGGATGCGGTAAATAATCAATTTTGATTTAGGCTCAAAATATATATAAATATTTGAGCCGTGCCTAGGCATTTTTTTATCTGAGGCAAAGAGGTAAATGCGTGCCCTTATACATTCAAATTAACTGTATCTCTATCCATACAGTTGCTCCCATCGGATATTTACATTTTGAAATTCACTTGCATGTATATGCAGACATTCGAAATTTTGATATGCTTTGGTGGACAATGTTTCTTGCCGTAGTTTTTTATTTTAAAATAACAAACATAACAAGAATCATCGTTTGCACTTGAAAATTATCACTCGTTTGGTGGTTTATTCTTTACCTAAAATATGAATAATTCCGTATCTCAAGTGAACATGTCAAGACGCTACAAAGTAATGACCATTTCATTTAGAAATTTAATAATTAATCTTTTTGAAGATGGTAAAAGTATTCGGAGTATTTAAAAAATTCTTCATATAAAAAGCGTTTAACCATCTTTGATATTATAATACCATAGAAATTGCTAAGAACCGATGCAAATGTTCTAAAGTCTGTACCATATTTTTGATTGACACCAAGGATTCTCAGATTTATCCTAGCAAAAATCAAACAAGAGCCAAAAATTAATATTGTGGGATGTTCAGCAGTGCGATCAGCACGAAGAAAATTCTTTGTCGACAAGAAACTAAGAAAACTATGCCTGACGTTCGCGAAATCTGTAGTAAAAAAAATTTTATCATGTTATAATATATTTGCAGAAAAGTCAAAATTTAATATACAAGGAAAGTGCTCGTACACTTATGATTTTCATTGAAGTAGGGCTCCATCCATTAATTAAAAGCAAATTTTCTGAATGAGATTTTAATAATATTACTTTTAAGAAATTAATAATAAAAAAATGGCAAACTTTTTATCTCACAAAAGTCTTCCTACACTGGAATATTTTTGGATAAAATCCAAAATTAGAATGATCGTTTGCCGCTTTCTTTAATTTTTGAATTGTGGTGGCATTTAAAAAATCGTTTGCTTTAATTTTTTATTGTTTATTTCATAATATTCTATTTATTATTGAAAAATTCGTAAAGAAATTGCAAACAGCATTCGAAAATTGATAATTTTTTACAATAGTAGCGGTAAATCAATTCGAAATATCGCTAAATTAATTCATTTATCCCATTCTACAGTGCAGTATGTGATAAAATGCTTTAGCAAATCGGAACAAATAAGGTAAGAAAAGGTCGATCGAGAAACGTGATGAGAAATTTATTATTAGAAAATTTGGATATTGTTCGGAGAACAGCCTTGACGCCAAAAAGAGGAGAAACAGCTTATTGTGGTAAAGCAGGCAATGGTTGTCATTCGATGACGTACTTCCTGTAGGGAGACAGCCGTGATACTTTTCCCTTGCTAAGGGATTATCTGAAGTAGGAAATCGGGATATGTAAACGGAAAGTATCGTTGTTGTGTTTACTGTTTAATTATCAAAGCAACAGCGAAGAGTATTAAATTAAAAATAGCACATAATTGAATAAAATATAATTATAGGTATTATTATTGATAATTTATATAAAAATAAAAGTCCTGCACCTGTAAATGTTTATTAAATGATTTATTTTCTCTTTCCATTTACTTTGTTATGTTTCCTGTACTCATCGATGTTCAATCATGGTTTATTCTATAGCTTTTTAGCATTTGTTTATGTGCATTGCAAGTAATCTATTATCATTTTCTTTCATGCTCTCATTGATACCTAAATTACTATACTTATGCAGTGTAAATGTTTTGCAAACACGGGCTTCGTACGCTAGATACCCATGTGTGAGAGGAACAATGATATAATAAACTTAAGCTCATGGTGGTATAACTTACATGGTTAAAAACCTTTTCTTCCTGTCTTTAGCGACTAAAAATATTTCAATTGTGATATTACAGTGACAGGCTTTCCAAGAAATGTAAAACGATGTTATGAACAGGATTACTATACGTCTGTCAGACATTTTCTAGTTTTCTCCATTCTTCTCCAGTAACATATCCATCTTTGCAATGTGTGCTTTCATATCATACTTCTGTACAGTAATCTGAATTAAGAGGAACTTTAAATTTGCCTATAGAGTGGCAGTTTTACTTCACAGATGCTAGAGATATCTGGCTTAAATAGACTAAACATATTTGCAGTATATTTGTTCTAGGACATTTGTATCCTCAGTCTGATATCTAGTGTATTGCACGTTTAATATTTTTAGTGGTTATTATACGAATTAGAAATAATTATACATTTTTAGAAATATGTATGCAATAAATGTGTGTGCTGTTCTGCATGGTAATGTTCTCAAGTCTTGTAATTGTTCAAAATTCCACAAAATGCAATGGCATTGTATTTAATTTTTTAACTTCAGTAAAAATATAAAAATTTCATTAAATCTGCTAGAAGCATACATATTC
>KK114539.1:0-19201 GCA_000611955.2 Stegodyphus mimosarum | reverse complement strand
TATATGCAGACGATACAGCCATCTTAACACAACATGCCAACACCACCACGGTAATCTCTAAATTACAGAGTTACCTTTCGTCCTTAGAACTCTGGCTCGGACTGTATAAAATCAAAATTAATGTTGCAAAATGTGCTGCCACTTTGTTCATCCGAAGAAATATCCCACGTTTAGATAATCTTGTATTCTTCGGTGAACCTATTCCCTGGGTTTCTACATATAAATATCTAGGAGTTATACTAGATTCAAAATTAACTTGGCAACCTCACATTCAAAAAATTATTGCGAATGCGAAGGCTGCCAAAGCCAACTTGCGCCCCTTTTTCGCTAGAAATAGCGACCTGTCACTTGATAACAAGATTTTACTCTACAAGTCTATGATAAGGCCTATACTCACGTACGCAAGTCCTATCTGGGGCTCTGCTGCTCTGACTAACCGTAAACACGTCCAAATTTTTCAATCAAAATTTTTACGACAAGTTCTCAACGCTCCATGGTTCGTAAGGAACGAAGATATTCATAATGATCTCAAAATTATGCCCATCAATCGCTTTATACAGCGACTTTCGGTCAACTTTTTCAAAAACATCCATCTCGTTGGAAATCCTGTACTCCATACGCTACCAGTTTATAATCCTGCGGTCGCATCATCAAAAAAGCGACCCAGAACAATTCTAAATCCAGAATATGCTACTATTCCATTCAAAAGGCGACGTTATGAGAGTACGGATGCCCGAGTGGAAGCTTACATCTCGTTCCTTTCCCCCCCCCGCCGCTGCGTTAACAATGCAAAGGGCATTGACCAGCGGAACCCAAACTACAACTCTTTAACAAGAGTTTCTTAGCGGCTCTTTAAGAAGAGTCCTTTTAAAAGCAGGCGCACGCGCCAGCACTTAACTTTAAATACTCTTATTCTTCCCTTAAAAGGGTTGCTTATTGTATTCCTTCACACCTCCTTAAGAGGCGATTGCTATCTGGCCTTTTAAATGCCGCACAGAATAGCGGCCAAAATTCTCTCCTCGCAGTCAGCTGACTACTTGTTCTGTTACTTTTTCTACCCGCCTAACGGGCCCCCCCCTCCCACTCTCCTAGACTCCGAGCGGAAACGAGAATCAGTGAAGTCATAGTTCATTGACCTTGCGAAGCTCTTTAAATCGCGCTGCTTGGCTTAGGATTTTTATCTTTTTATTTTTGATATCAAGAATCAAGGAAAGCTCATGCCACCTAACAATATCTTTTTCAAAATTATTGAAGCATTGATTGACCCTATCTAAATTGATTCTGGCCCTTATTTTGACACTAAATTAAAGTCCTTCATTGGGTTTTTACCTTTTTTGTCCCATGCAGAAGGCATTATCTGAGCTAAATTATTTTTGGCTTTCAAAATTTTCCCGTATTTGATGATCCCCTCTTTTGATGATTAAATTTTATTATTGATGATGTGGAGTTAAAGGCTTTGCCCTAGTGTACTCCGTAACTTTAACTTCTTTGATCCTTGATCCTTGATCCACGTAAACGCTCATGCAGCAGCCAGTTCTCTTCGAGACTCGAATCCCGGACCGAACTACTAATGATTAGCGGATTTACAGCTCGGCCGCTGTGAGCCTCTTTGCAACTATTGAGCAGACATTTCATTTGATGAAAGGTGCTGAAAATGCGGCAGAAAAGGACCTTCTGTAGTATGTACTAAGGGGACACAGTATAATGTGGCTAGTATGAGGTGTTGCATTGTCGTATTGTAAAGTGACACAGCGGGAGTGGAATCTGAAATCACAATGAGACTGTAGGTTGGACTTCATGCATCTTTTTAATCATATTAACAGTTGTTATTTGGCATTAAATGGGTCAGTTCTATCTAGTAATGGTATATTTTTAGCTGCGAAAGAAATATTTCCTACTGAAATAAGATGAGTATCTGCGATTAATATCATACTCAAACCAGATAAATACGGTAAAAAATTTTAGATCACGGATGCGGTAAATAATCAATTTTGATTTAGGCTCAAAATATCTATAAATATTTCAGCCGTGCCTAGGCATTTTTTTATCGGAGGCAAGGAGGTAAATGCGTGCCCTTATACATTCAAATTAGCTGTATCTCTATCCATACAGTTGCTCCCATAGGATATTTACATTTTGAAATTCACTTGCATGTATATGCAGACATTCGAAATTTTGATATGCTTTGGTGGACAATGTTTCTTGCCGTAGTTTTTTATTTTAAAATAACAAACATAACAAGAATCATCGTTTGCACTTGAAAATTATCACTCGTTTGGTGGTTTATTCTTTACCTAAAATATGAATAATTCCGTATCTCAAGTGAACATGTCAAGACGCTACAAAGTAATGACCATTTCATTTAGAAATTTAATAATTAATCTTTTTGAAGATGGTAAAAGTATTCGGAGTATTTAAAAAATTCTTCATATAAAAAGCGTTTAACCATCTTTGATATTATAATACCATAGAAGTTGCTAAGAACCGATGCAAATGCACTAAAGTCTGTACCATATTTTTGATTGACACCAAGGATTCTCAGATTTATCCTAACAAAAATCAAACAAGAGCCAAAAGTTAATACTGTGGGATGTTCAGCAGTGCGATCAGCACGAAGAAAATTCTTTGTCGACAAGAAAGTAAGAGAACTATGCCTGACGTTCGCGAAATCTGTAGTAAAAAAAGTTTTATCATATTATAATATATTTGCAGAAAAGTCAAAATTTAATATACAAGGAAAGTGCTCGTACACTTATGATTTTCATTGAAGTAGGGCTCCATCCATTAATTAAAAGGAAATTTTCTGAATGAGATTTTAATAATATTATTTTTAATAAATTAATAATAAAAAAATGGCAAACATTTTATCTCACAAAAGTCTTCGTACACTGGAATATTTTTGGATAAAATCAAAATTAGAATGATCGTTTGCCGCTTTCTTTAATTTTTGAATTGTGGTGGCATTTAAAAAATCGTTTGCTTTAATTTTATTATTGTTTATTTCATAATATTCTATTTATTATTGAAAAATTCGTAAGGAAATTGCAAACAGCATTCGAAAATTGATAATTTTTTACCATAGTAGCGGTAAATCAATTCGAAATATCGCTAAATTAATTCATTTATCCCATTCTACAGTGCAGTATGTGATAAAATGCTTTAAAGAAGCAAATCGGATTGAAAAGAAGGTAAGAAAAGGTCGATCGAGAAAGGTAACTAAACGTGATGTTTTGTGGTCGTATCTCTGCCTTTGGAATAAGAAACTTAGTATTTATCGAAAATAATACGGATGAGTATAAATATATAAATATTCTTAATGGAAACCTGAAAGCATCTGCTAGAAAATTTGGAATATCAAGTTCTATTAAGCTAACGATCCTAAACATATAAATATTCGTTTTTTGGTTACTATACAAATGTCCTGAAATTTCGAAATTTCGTGAATATTCTCCGAATTTAATTCCTATCGAACATGCAAGGAGCGATTTGAAGAAAAGAATAAGAGAACATGATATATCTTCAAAAGTTCTCCTAAAATCAATTCTTGCGTAGGAATGGAACAAATGGAACATTCTTACAGGAAAAAATTAGTTGAATCCATGCCAGAGCGCGTGAAATGTATCATTTCGCTAAATTATGTAGAACGAAATATTGAACGTCCCGTTATTTTCATGTTTTTATAAAATATAAACTCTTTGTTGAAAGTACCCGAATACTTGTGAAGTTCATAAGTTTTTGAGTCAATTTTATTTTTTTACCAAACACGTTTTAAATAACTTCTTTCAAAACAAGCAGGTTTTAAAATCGATAACTAATAGTACACGTGAATAAAATTAAAGTCATTTTGCTAACATTTAGTAATTTATATTTGCAAACAAAACAGGAAAACACAAGTATCCGAAAACAAATGTGAACCACTATATATGTTCAACACATCTAACAAAATCATAACGTAATTCTTAGAAAATCTTTAAATCATTTTATGTATTCCGAAAACTAATGTATGCAACAATTTATAATTTTTAAATGATATTAAAGAGTACCTTTTCGCTAAATAAGTGATTTTTGAAAATTTTTGGAGGCTAAGAGAAGATTTTAAGTAATTAAAAATAAGCTTTTAAGTTTTTTAAGCTTCTTTCATCATAACATCAGTGACTGGAAATGCTCTGAATGAAATTCCTGAATTCATATATGATTGAACTAAATTTCATTCTTTAATTATATTTAAAAGGCCTGAATTTACTATTTACTATAGAGACCAGAATTACGGAAACAGCGTGGTGTTCAAAATTAGACATATTATCAGGACTGTGTGTTCTGTGCATACTCTTTGCAAACATGGTAAATTAATTACAAGGGTTCTTCTTCTCAAGTCCTGAACTGGAACAGTGAGCGGATAATACGCTATGTTCTTGTGTAGATGCTGAGTTGGAGAATAACTGCACTTGAAAGGGATTTGAAATCCTCTTTTATTAAGTCACTATTATTTACACACTTCCCAACTCGGGAGAGATACAGAAAGTAAAAGACCACACTTGGGCCTAACTTAACAATCAAATAAATTTAAATTGAATCTAAACAGAAATTAAATCAAACTTTGCTCACAGAGCGATTCGCGGAGATTGGCCTCTAACTAAAAGGGTGCGTAGCAAGATATACTAATACTAGCGCACTTCAATTTGTTTCACAATGCAATCACGTAGTAAGCACTATGGCTTATAAATTTAAACTGCTAGCTGGTCAGGCGAACGTCGAGCAGAATGACCGTGATCTGAGACTAAAGCTCTCTCACCTTGAGAGGTTTTTACCTCTGGTTTAAATAGTACTTGGCTGTACTTCAAAATTAGCATAAGCTGAAAACGCGCGCTTCTTCTGACGGGAAGTTGAAACAGAGAGGAGATAGAAAGATTTAAATTAAAATAAAACTTGGTTAGTTTAACTAAAACCTTACAATATTTGATGGAATATATTTATATATTATGTGCTAAGTTAAAAGTTGCTTCTTTTTAAAATCCTTAAATCCAATGAAATTAATTTTTTAACCGTATGAAATTCAAAAGCTCTTTCGTTAGACTTTTGATATCTACATTTTAATTTTGAGATTAAAGTCGCTCCCATTTCTACTAAGAAAAATATATTTTTCTGACAAAATTATTTCTAAAATTATTTCTTTTTTCCGTTAACTCTTGATAGCCGATTTATTAACCTTTCGTTTTGACTTCTCGTCATGTTCTGCTAACACATTCAGCTTTAAAAATTTAATTTTCACATTTCTCAAGAGTGTTTCCTCTCATTTTTCTTAAAGAAAGAGACATTCTTTTCATTGTAATTGTTTGTTTAGGTTATCATGCAAAATATACGAAAACTATTTGTCTAAGAAGAGGAGGTTTTTATCTAAGGAAAACTGCCTCGTGTTTACGTTACACGTGAGGAAAATCATAAAAATTTCGCAGCTAATTTGGCGGCCCTCTTCGCCTGAAGCAAGTGTCTCACCCTTTTCCGGGCTCTTACAGATATGCTTATTGTTTTCGACTATTTAGAATGTAACCAATAATCCCAATCTGAAGACTAAGACTTCCAGAAGATGCAGTGATATGATTTCTGGAACTTTCAAAAATAGAGAAAATTATGCGACATTTGATTATTTTGTTGCATAATAAGTATTAATATGGGAATTGAAGATTAAATTGAATTTTCAGAAAATGTGAATCGCGCTCGCAAGAAGTTATGAAAAGTTTGAAAAGTCAGAACGATAGTCGTTATTTTCTAGATATCTCCACATAAAAGTACTGTTCATCTAAGCATGAACGCACCAAAATCAAATCAAAGTATGAAACTGAAGAACGCTATTGTGCAGAATACCCTGAACTCAGGCGTTGCGGTTTCTTATGATAAATTGGAAACTTCCAAAATAGTTCAGTTTTGACCAATAAAATCAGATGTTTTGCAGATATTTTCTATGAAATGAATAGAAATTAATCTGCATAATTCCACATTATAAGTCCTGCTTCATTATTGGCTTTCTTCAGCGTAACGTGGAAACGATCCAATTTCCCATCAAAATAAGTGACCGAGACTTCAACTTAAATGCTGGTTTCTACCTCATTTCCATTAAACGTAGTTCTAAAATCTCATTCTGGTAAGGAATCGTGTGTGGGAAACAAAAATGTAAAGGAAAGCCTTGTTCCAAAATGAAAATGACTATTAGAAAATTAAAATAAGTTATTCGGACAAAAGTGAGTTTTGAGACTGATAGTATGCATAGTGCTAAACGTAGATTGAGAATAAAAAACTGTATGCCTGAGTAAATCTATAAGAATTTTCTGGTATGAAAAAAATATTAAAAAAGCGCAACTCAAATATTATCTTCTGTAGCTTCAATACATTTTACATAATTGTTACTATGCTTATTAGTAACAAATATACAAAATATGTATCTCAAAAGTTGAGAAATTCAGACTGGCAGAAAATGAGACTCACTAAGAAGGTAAGGAACCTCTCTTTGGGAAAAACTGATGTCTACTTTCAATTGTTCTCAAGCATTAGGTCATTCTGAAATATATAATGCAAAATATTCTCTCAACAATATGATTAATTTGGTTTGGTTTTTGTGATTACGGCAAAGCCTGGAGGGCTATCTGCCTAAGAAGAGAGATGCCTTCGTGGAGGACTTTCTGAGCGAAACTGGCTTGTATACACTTTACACTTGGTAAAAACCACAAAAACGTCCATGCTGTCAGCCTGTACGCGGAATGCGAACCTCGGACCGGATTCCCAGCGTTCAGGGACCTTACTGCTCTGCCGCTTGTGGTCCTCAACAATATGAAATTCCAATATTATTTCTCAGCAATACATTCAAACTCTAAACCCTTTTAACTAATCTGCATATAGAGTATAACAATATATATGAAACTAATAATACAGAGCAATACAATTACCATAATTCTCTACATCAGCGGCTCTCAACCTTTTGACTAACGCGTACCATCTAAATAAAAACTGAAAAACTTTAGTACCACCATTACATTTTACAATGATTATTTTCCACTTTCTGCAGGGAAATATTTAAAAAAAATATACACTACCATATCCACAGCTTATTGGCTGTGTATTTTAAATAGTCACAGATTAAAAAAATATTAGATTAAAAACTGATTACTATTTTAATTATCAAAATTTAAGTTCTAACACTTAATTCTAAAATTTTATGTGAAATTTGGGCCTGTTTAAGAGAGATTAATTTCTGTATGTCTGATTTTATTTCATTTAATTTCAACAGTAAATTAGGATCCACTTTTAGTTTTGTTGCGTATTTAATTTTCAAAAATAACATGAAAACAAAAAATCGTCGTTCACACAAATAGGTCTGTAGAGACATTAGGTTATTTCGAAGCAGGAGATGAGAAAAATGAGAATGCCTTCGCCAGGAATCGAACCACGCACCTCTCGCTTACGCATCGAGCGTTCTGACCACTACACCACGAAGACATACGAAGAAGGCGGCAGAAATACCTTATAGGTTGTTCAAAAAGGCATACAAATTTAACAGCTTTATTTAAAATGCAATTGAGGCTTTTTTTCTTTCAGTCAAAAATTAAGAGGTGTGTTATTTTTGAAATCTTCAGTCAGAGATCGATCACAAAAAATTTCTGTCAATTGTTCTTTTTCTTCATGAGATAAAATTTTAAGTACATTTGAACAGAATGGATTTCTAATCCAATTTAACTTTTCATAAGCTTTTAGAAAATACATGCTGAAATTATTTATCACTAAAAACTAATGATTTGTAATATCGGGTGCTAATTCTCCTTTTATTTTCAAATTATTTTCGATCAGAAAACTTTCTAAAAGTGGCAAAAAGCTTAAAATATTATTATCCAATTCTTTGAATATTAGCTCGAGTATTTTATAATTGCATTTCTTTTATCTCTAATGGCAAACAAAGTAACAATGTGTCCATGTAATCCTAAATTTAATAAATTTAACTTTGTAAAAATATCAGCTAAATAAATTAAACGCGCCAATCAGAATTCACTAAATAAACTATTCTGCAATTCAAATTTCGAATCACAGAGGAAAATTTGAATTTCTGATCGAAGTTCAAAAAGACGATTTAAAACTTTGCCTGTGGATAACAATCTTACTTTGGAAGGTAACAAAAGTATTTCATGTTCACTGCCCATCTCTTGGCATGAAATCGTAAATATTTTTGAATTTAATGCTCGGCTTTCAAAAAAATTAACAATTTTCAAAGCTTAATTCAAAACGATTTTCTGGATTTCGGGGATTCTTTTGGCTACTAAAGGTTCATGATGAAAGGAACAGTGAATAAATGTTAATGCCGGAGCTTCGATACTGCATACGACAATACACTTATTCCAAGGAATATAATTTTCAGACATAAAATCTTCAATTACTTTAAAAATTTCACTCCCAGTTGCTCTATCATGAAGAGATTCACAACATAAATACTCTTCGGCAATTCGTTTATCTTCTTCGGAAACTTATGTATACAGACAATTGAACGAACTGCATTATGTCAGTACTTTCATCCAACTGCAATTGGAAATACTGTGTTTTATTTTTTGGATAATTGTCTGGAATTTGTAATTTCATGAATTCGTCGATTTAATATATCATTTGATAACGAAATATTATTAATTTCATTAGCTGCGTTTTCGTTGAATGATGTTAAAACGGTATCTTCAGCTGCTGGAAATGTACGGTTTTCTTTCTAGAATAATCTGAACCTGCTCAGTCTTGGTAAATTTTTAGGCTTAGTAGGTAACTAATTTCCAAAGCTTTTTCACTTTAAGTAACAAAACCTTTCATTACTTGTTTACTATTTTTGCACTCCGGTGATTTCCTCTTAAAATATTCTTCAGATTTATCCTTTAAATTGGCATGCTTAGATTTAAGATAACTTTTAAGAAACGATGATTCCATATACTTTAATTGGATAACAGTTCGCAGCAAACAACACACTGATGTTGTGTGTCCATGTCATCTCCATTCCATGTAAACTCAAATGATAAATAACTTTTATTATATTTTCTACAAACAATTTTTCTTTTCTTTTTAATATTCTTAGTGCTAGAATGCATGAATTTACCAGTGTTAGAGAAAAAGCTCAAACAGGATGCCGGGGTATTTAATTTTTGAATGTAATAGTTAAAAGTACTCGGTTTGTTTGCGTACCACCTGTTTTTCTCTTGTGTACCACCGGTTCAGAATCTCTGCTCTAAATAAATATATGTAAGAATTTCTACAATATCACAAAATGTGGGAAGTAGGACTGCTTTCTTGTCACTCCGATGCTATCTTTATGGGAGATTCCTCAAAATTATGTTGTTGGAAATATTGACTAAAATATAAAAAATGATTGCAGCAACATTTTGAATTCCCTATTAAATATTTAGAAGAAATAAATCCATTCATTATCATGGATGGATGGTATTAGATGGTATTCATTATCATGGATAGATTCATTATCATGGATGGATGGTATCATGGTATTAGATGACAAAAATTGGAAAATTTGGTTTTAAAAACCAATCCCGTTTTGCGTGTTTTTCATGCCACCATTTCATGAGAAAATTAATTTGAATCGTGATCATTAATGTATATTAACACAACCTCTCTCTGAAGACTATACCTACTTTCTCATTTTTTTTAAAAATCAGTTATACATCATGAGATATGAAGTTTTAAATGCAGTGGCGTACCTAGGGGGGGTGCGGTCCGCACCGGGCGGCACTTACCTTGGGGCGGCATTTTTTACATTTACTTATAGTTGTAAAAAGCAACTTATTCATTTCATATTTATTTTCTTTCTTGAATAATAAATGATTATTATGATTATTATAAGTTTAATATTTGATTTATATAAATTATGATTAACTATATGATTTCGAATATTATTCCTCGGTGTATATAAATGCATTTTAGTGTAAATTTTGAATTCTAATTCAAGAACAAGATAATAATTTTATTTTATTGTATTCATTAAAATTCGTTGAATTCGTAAAAGGATCTTTACGATTTTGTTCGGCAATTTTTCCTAACTAAAATTTTTTGATATCAGTTTATAAATGTCATTTCTTTTGAAAAGTTTATATGATTACTTTGAAGTGATATATCAATATTTTTTTAAATCATCAATTTTTCTTTTGAAAAGCAGGGCCGGCGGAAGGCGGTCTGCTAGGTCTGCAAAGCATTAGGGCGCCGGCATAAGAACTATCTTTTTCAAACAACAAAATCTAAACGAGACAAAACAAAAATACTGACGAAGTTACAATTTCAGGAATCGCAAATAGATAAATATACTCAGTCCGTTTTGAAGAATTGGAGAGTTTATTATAGGTAAGTATATTATATTACGTATTATAGATATAGATGTTATTCTAAATGCTATTCAGAGTAGTAAAATGACTTTGCCGTTTTCTATACATAATATACTATTTATTTCGACAAGTTATATTTTTATTATATATCCCTAGGATGAAACGAGTAAAAGAAAGTGGTGCGTCATTTAGAAAGAAAAGGAAGAGAAGGGAGGAAATACAGACTAAAAATACTGGAGCACTACTCAAATATATCTCCCATAAGTCAACTTCTAGTTCTTTTAGTATTGTTGCCTCAAATACGGGCGAAGAAGCAGCCCTCGAAGGCGAAAAAACATTTTCCAATGTTGTTCAAGAGGAAAGACCTGCTTCACATACTGGCGAAGAAGTAGAAAGTTCATCAAGTTCTGATGAAGAATCTGCTGCACAAATTATTCCGTCTATTTCTATGAAAGATATTGGATTATGGCCTAACAAAATTGACGACAATACAAGAGTATTTCTGGTACGTCAAGGTCCCTTTGCAATTCAAAATTTGGACGCCGACTTCAGCGAAGGAGTAAAACGTCCTAATAATACAATCAAAGCCAAAGGTGAAACAAGAAAACTGAGTCAGGACTGGTTTTTTCAAATTTTGCCTAATGGCGAAAAGCTCTTAAGATCGTGGATGGTATATTCACCATCGAAGAAAAGTATTTATTGTTTCTGCTGCAAACTGTTTGATAATCTTTGTCAAGCAGGTTTTAATACGGAAAATGGTTTTAACAAATGGTGGAAACTTAATCCCAAAATTAGTCAACATGAGGTGAGTCCACTGCACATTCGATCATATTCCAAATGGAAGGAATTAGAAATAAGACTTGGACGTGGCGCAACTATTGACAAACTACAACAACAGAATATTGATAAAGAAATAAAAAAATGGAAGGAAATTCTAACAAGAATACTTGATATAATTAGATTCTTAGCAAAACAAAATTTGGCGTTTCGAGGACATCGTGAAAGTGTTCATCAGGAAAACATCGATTCAATGGAAAATAGAGGAAATTTTCTTGAGCTTGTTGACTTATTGGCTAAGTACGACCCAGTATTACGAGAACACGTAGTAAAAATTAAGATGGGTAATAAATATAGTATCTCTTATTTGTCGCCGAAGATTCAGAACGAATTCATAGAGCTATTGGGAGGCGCAGTCAGAAAAACAATTATGGATCAAATAAAGCAGGCTAAATACTTTTGTATTATATTTGACAGCACTCCTGACATTTCACACAAAGATCAAACCAGTCAAATTATTAGATATGTAGTTATTGATGGTAGCGAAGTTAAAGTTGTAGAATCGTTTATTGACTTTGTAGAAACTAAAGGAAAAACTGCTGGTGAAATCACAGATATGATTTTAACGAAATTAGAAAATGACGGTTTAGATATAAAAAATTGCAGAGGACAGGCTTACGATAATGCTGCCGTCATGGCAGGAAAGCACAGCGGTGTTCAAACTCGTATTAAAGAAATAAATCCAAATGCAGAATTTGTAGCATGTACAAATCATTCTTTAAACCTGGCATGTTTACACGCAGCTTCTACAGCTATCAATTCCATCACATTTTTTGGAACTATCGAACAGTTGTTTTCGTTGTTTTCTTCTTCCACTCATAGATGGAATGTTTTACTTTCTGTCACTGGTCAAGGTGTTAAACGCAGTGTAGAAACTCGCTGGAGCGCTAGAGCTGCCGCGGTAACTATAGTAAAAAAACATTTTTTTTACATTTTAAGCGCTTTGGAAAAATTGACATCTGAAGAAGAAAATAGTAAAACGAGATCAGATGCTGGAATATTACTCAATTCTATGCAATCTTTTTCTTTTCTATGTTACCTTCATTTATGGGAACCCGTCCTTTTGGAAATTAATGACGCTCAAAAATACCTGCAAATAAAAGGGTTAAATGTCCACCAATGCCATATAAAACTAAATTCTTTGCAAACACATTTCATGGAACAAAGAGATAAGCTAGTACAAAACGCTGTTATAGCAGCCAAAATAATTTGTGAAGAGTTGGAGATATCGACTGAGCGTCGAGTTAGAAGGAGAAAAAATATGAGTGGGGAAAATTCGCGAGACGTGGGGCTATCCTTAGAAGAAGAAGTACGAAGAGAAATGTTTTCATCTATGGACAGAATTATAAAGGAAATAAAAGAACGCTTCGATCAGTTGCATGGCCTTGTAAGAAAATATTCGTGTATAATACCGTGTAACCTACTAAATGAAGAATTTGAATGTCAAATAAATGACTTGATTGACATTGATAAAGAACAGTTCCATATTGAAAGAAAAAGGATCCAGGTTTTTATGGCTGACCTACACTAAAAGAAGAGGCAAAACATTGGAAAAAAGGGGAGAAGGGCCCTCTTGATCTGCTAAAATTTATTCAGCAGTATAGGTTGGAAAATTCTGTTCCCAACATTGTAAATTTGTTAAGAATTTTTTTAACAATTTCAATCAGTGTCGCTAGTTGCGAAAGAAGCTTCTCAAAATTGAAGTTGATAAAAAATTATCTTCGTTCTACAATGAGTCAATTAAGACTACAAAATCTTGCAATATTGTCAATAGAACAAGAAATTACAAATAATATAAATTTTGAGAGCATTATACACGATTTTTCTAGTATGAAAGCTAGAAGAGTAGATATTATATAAATATGTTTACGAGTGCATACAAATATGTCTAAAAAAATTTACTCTGTGTATTAATTAATATTGATTAAATAACTTAATAATTTATTTATGTGTATTAATTTATAAAAACCACTATTTGATTGACTTATAATAGAAAGGGCGGCAAACTGGAGATCGCCCCGGCCGGCAAAAGTTCTAGGTACGCCACTGTTTAAATATACGTTAAAAATCAAGAAATGTACGCTTATATTCTTTCAAAACTTATGTTTATATATTATAAAATTTTTTATGTTAAAGCAATGGTTTGAGAAACTGTAAACATTACACTTTTCGGACTGTTTAAATGAGGAAATGTCATTAATATTATAATAATCACTAAATTAACAATGAAATTAATATTACTACAAGTTTTGTATTTTACAGAAATTTCCGAAATATACGAGAAACATAAGTTGTTCTGAATTTTACATGTTCTGAATTTTAATGCAGAAAATCAAATCGTTAATATTGAAGCGATGAATAAAAAAATAGACTTTTAAGTTGCTGAGAAACGTAGTCATATATTTGACAGGAGAGGACTTTTAATATGTTAGAATGCTGTCAGACCGTAGATGTATAACCATTTTTACCGACAGTGCGCCGATGCCACAATACATAAACCGTGGGAACGCCAGACATGTCTGCCTATATTCTTCGAGATCATTTGCAAAAACTGGCGATCTCTGTTGTTTCGTGCTTGATTAAGTATCCTGCGGGTCCCAGATAAGACTTAAATTGGGGTTCCGTTTATATATGTTGGAGTTCCATTCATGTGTATATTATAATAAAATCTTAAAGACTATTACTTAAAGTTTTATTAATAACAGAGAATACAAACACTACTAGAACACTATCTAAACTAAAAGCGTTTCTTGTGTAAAAAAAGATACATATATGCAAGATAAAATACGTAAATCAAAATTATAACCTAAATTTGAAATATTCCCTTAATTCTTCATTTTAATTTGGTTATTTCTCCCTTTATGTTCTAAAAATAGTAACTGCTTATAACAAATTTGTCTGAACTACGTCTTTTCCCAGATTGATACATATTATATGACGTTGTTGATGTAAGTAGGTTTGCGAACTAAAACTTAAAGCAGCCAATAAAAATTTTAGAGCGCTATTTATAAGCCAGTCCAATGGTAGTGAAATCAAAATTTATTTATTCTTAGTCGCCCTGAACACATCGCACTTCACTTCTGCTTATCAATCTATCTAGATTGCAGCCGCACTGCTCCCTTTTCGCTGCAAAGAACTTAAAACAGAATTGTTTTGGAAGAGGCACAATTAGTTGCCAAATTATTTGTGGCCGGAAATGCGAATTAAAGTAAAAATTAATATTAGGATCTGCCGTGACTAGGTCTTATTAAATCTGCCTCGACAGACAGCCAAGTTTTGCTCTTCATCAAGGATCTTCTGTATGCTTCAATATCATATAGAGTTTGGGTCTTCTTGGGTAGCATAAACTAACATCAAACTGCTAACAAACTGAGAGAATTATCGCTTGGTTCTAAGTAACAGCAGTCTCGAAAAGGTTTCAAACAACTTTTTATTAAATAGGAACTTGAACATAAAATGCACGCCCCGTGTTTACAAATCAACCACCAGTTGTGGTGATGAAACTTAAGGTAACAGTCAAATTCAAATTAACACTAAGTCTAATAATCACAGATTAATTCAATATGTTTCAGTTTAACGCGAACTTGGTTTAAACACGCTTCTCATCGGCGGAACAATTTAAATGTCGGTAGCTATAACGCAAAGCCGAAGAATTTCAGTCTTTTCAGGGCTGGCGAACTTAATAATGTGGCCTAGAAATGAAGAAACACGTTTTGTCTTACAATCCAGAAACCTCGACCTCAAACTGATTTGCATTCTGGTGAGGAAACGGAAAGAAGAAGTGATAGTAAAGCTGGAATTATAAATAACTGGTTGCATAAAAGTAATAATACCCCTACAATCCATTTAAGTCCTTTTCTGCTTACATACGTATATTTAATAGGCCATTAAAACATTTAAATTTTGCGTTTTCGAAATTTCATTTCAGAAAAGTTAAATTTGAGATTTTATCAATAATGTTTTCATTAATTATATCTTCGCAATATAGGTGTTTAATATTCATCCTATATAAATATTGATTTTTATGTAGGGTTGGTGGTCACAGGTGTTCATAGGAAAGTAAAACTCAGAGTGTTTACACTTTAAATACACTGTGAATTTTACTTTCCTATTAAATTTTCAAATAATTTTAATTCATTTTAAAAGACCGAAAGATGGATAAAAGCCATAAAAATATTAAAAATGAACTTATAAAGAATTCCCTCTTTCTGTATTGCTTGCTACTTCTGGTGGAACTGGTAGTACGTAGGGCTGAATAGGATAATCAATAATCTGAATTTCGGTGTGGGCACACATTTCTTTTCTTTTTTTTTTCTTTTTTTACTTTTCTCATTGCTAATAATCTATGTATAGCTCTATCGCAGTGCCCGATTATAAGTTGAAAAAACGTTGAGGGCGATAATTCTTCTTCAAGTGGATATTTCCGATTAGGTCCTTTCTCCTCTTCCCTGTAACTCTTTAAACATAGAAGAATAAAAGAATTTTCGCCTTCCCCAGTATGTGATCTCGTGGTGTAATTAGTAACGTGAACGGATGGAAATGAGGAGTTCCGGAATTTGGATCCCAGATATGAATTAGTTGACTTTTTTGTGCTTCTCTACCAACATAATTACCTACTAGTTCTACAAACTTTGTCCTACATGCCCAGCATTCCAAGGCCTATGTGCCCCCTTACGGCTCTCCGAATTCTGTAAGCGACATCATCTTTACGCCTTACAATGTGCCTTTTCTTTTTTCTGGTTTAGAAGGTGAATTTAGTCGTGTTATTTATATGCTCTGTGCGTTCTTCCTCGTATCATTATTTGTTTTATTATTACTTTAGAGTAAATTGTTAATTGTCAAAACTTCATGGATTTTTAAAATACTGTGAACCTGGTATAGTATATTTACGCATAGTATATTTCCAAAAAAAATGAATGGTAAGTGTTTCCTTCTTTTGCCTGTTTCAGCAGAAAATTCATAGGAACATTTTACATTCATAAAGGAGGGGAAGTATAGCACTTAAAATATTATATTACAAAATAACATACACAATATTGTATAGAGGGTGACCCAAAATCCCGTTAACTATTGAAAATTCAATAATTCACTGAATAATGTAGGTAGAGAGGTAGAAGTTGATACGCTCGCTTGAAATGTCACGGGGTTTTATTGAAAGCGAAAAAAAGTGCTTAAAACGGCAATAGAGAGCGCTTCATATGATAACAAAAGCAATAATTAGCACAACAATTTATTTTTAGCGAAGATTATGTTCTCCTTAATGTTTAACATGTCTGCCGTCATTCATAAACAATATCTGTAGTGGAGGGACAATGTTGTGAACAGTGCTGTACAGCATATGGCGAGAAATTGCCGACAGATGTTGTCTTTTAGCATCCCTAATGAGATCGGACGATCGCCGTGGACTTGCTATTTCAGTTAACCCCACAACCGATAGTCACACGGATTGAGATTTAGAAACCTGAGAGGCCAAGCATGACGGAAGTGCGGCTGGGCACGCGATCCTCACCAACCGATGTGGGCAAGAGATCTTTCACACATGCAGCAATATGGGGTAAAGCGCCATCCTGCATAAAGATCATACCTTCCAACACGTGTTTTTCAGCCAAACCAGGGATGATACAATTTTGTAACATATCAGCGCACCTCCCACCCGTCACACTGGCAGTTTGAATAGCAGAACCACGCAAATGGTCGAAGATAAAAAGGTCCAATCACGATTGATGTGATAAAACCAAATCACACCGTGACCAAGCCCCGGAGGCGAGGATAGAAAAGTGGCAAAGGGACTGATTCCCTCTCTCTCTCACTACAGCTCATATTATACGCGATTCTCATGCGGCGTCACTGACATTTTGCTGCTCAGCGCCATATGTTGGCCTATATTTACATTTTTCTCTTTCAATTAAATGTCATGCCATTTGAAGCATGCGTATCAATTTTTATCTCTCTACATACATTATTTCGCGAATTATTGAATTTCCAAATGTTAACGGACTTTTCGGTCACGCTGTCTATTAAAATATGTAAAAGTCCACCAGCTACAGAGCTTAGTCGCCGGACACTGGTAGTTTGGTCCGAGGTTCGAATCCCGTGAACGGGCTGGCTGCATGGACGTTTTCGACATTTTCCCCATGTGTAAAGCATATACGAGCCAGTTTCCCTTAGAAAGTCCTCCACGAAGACATACCTCCCCTCAGGCAGATAGCCCTCGATGCTTTGTCATAATCACATAAAATAAACCAAGCCAATATATAAAACTGATGTGTACGCCATATGACTTCCTTGTACGGAATATTAAATTATGCGCATTTTACATTTCATTTAAATTTATTGGATTGAATTAAATCTACTTCGTCGATAGCCCATAAGCATAATAGAACAAATGCACTCTTTAAAGTTCACTATAATTGTTTACCATAGCGATACCTGTCGCTAGTAAAAAGGAAGAAAGAAAGAAAGAGTTTTTCATAGCCGATTCAGTAGATTTCATTCAATTAATTCAGTTCTCTCTTCCTGACCAGACAAAAATACATAAAAACTCAAAATATTTATGTTAAAAATTACGAAGTAAATCTGAAACACTTATTTCGTCGAATAAATTTTTAGAATGGATTAAGCATGATTTAATTCGCAATAATAAAAAAGGCGTTATTTTTTGTTGTTGCGAAGCTTGGTTTCTCTACATTGGCAACAAATCCACTATTCTCCTAAGTTTCAAATGTAAACAAATATGGCCGCCATGAGAAAACTGATTAGGCTTAGCCACACTTAAACAACTTTTAAATTGTTGGTAATTCTACAAATCTTGCATGCAGATTTACTAAAGGTATAAAAATCTTAACCGGAAATTAAGAAAAGTAATTCAATTATTTTTAAAGCAAAAAATGTACAATTCACCAACATATAAGAATAAATGAATAATAATAATAATAAAAAAAAAAACTGAGCTCACTGAGCCAAATAATAGAGTGGATATATATACCTATATTTATGTACTTTTGGTACAGCCGATTGCAAAACAAAATAGGAGGTGCACATCTACATCTTATAGCAGTCATACATACAAAATTTCAACGTTCTGAGGCTACTTATTTGAGTTATGCGAGATACATACATAGGTACGTACGTAGGTACGTACGCAGAGACGCCACGAAAAAAATCTCTTCAGGATCCATTTTAAATCAGTTTTATAATTTTTTTGGGGAAAAAGAGTGCTTTATTCTGTCCTTGCGTACGGATGTCACTCAAATAGGTATTTTCGGTGAAATATGATAGCCGAAATTTTTCGCAATTACAATACTTTTTTTTTACTTCGTATAAGGAAGTAAAAATTACATATTAAAATTTATTCCCAATTCGTTCATAAAAAACTAATCGGTTAGTAAGTTATAGTTTCATGATCAATTCAACGTTTTTGAAGCTGTGTTTATTTCTTCGCAAGTTGCAAATATGGCGACAAGAAAGCTTAGCATTCTAATGTGCAGTGGAAGTGATATGACCTTCCCATCTTCCTATACGCTCTGAAATTGCATTGATGTAAAAATATTCATTTATTCTTCACTTCCCTTTCCAAATCTCTGCCAATGATGAAGTCCAGAGTTTATAATGGAAGAATGCAACCTTCATCAAGATGCCGGAACGCCCATGTGAAAGTCTTTATCCTTGCCAATGCCGCTACTTTATATAAAGGTGACGGCATATTTACGACAGCGAATAGTTATAAATCAATGGAACGGCGGTACGTGAAAAATTCCCCGCTTTCATGCTATGGAATAAAGAATTAGATCCAATGGTTATGAATCAGTTAGGAGCTAGCTACAGTCGGGTTAAGACGATAAGTTTAGTAATGTTTCTCATTAGTTTCTCTTTCGTTATTTTGGGAGGGGATTATCATATATTTTGCCCAATAAGTTTATTGTATTTTAGATGCATGAAATCTTAAAATTCTCATAATTTTTTTTTTAAACCATCAGTAGAGGTGACAAGGCGCCGTTATGGCCTGCGACGCCTCGGAAAAT
>KK114538.1:6160-16977 GCA_000611955.2 Stegodyphus mimosarum | reverse complement strand
GACTTCAAGAATTTTAAATCTCCTGAAGTAGCTGTCCGATTTTCTTCAAATTTTGAAATTTGGGGTCCTCAGGAGCTGAATCGGCGTAGTCCACAGGATCTGGATCGCTATGCCAATTAGGGGCTTAATTAGCAATGTATTTATTTACATCCACTATTCCTTTTCCCCCTTTGTTGACAAAGGAAGTTCTCCCCCACTGCTGGCGACGGGGGGTCGGTGAAGTTCGGTCGAAGTTCTCCCCAACTGCTGGCGACGGGGGGTCGGTGAAGGCGAACTGACCGTTGGAGTTAAGAGAAAGGGCAAAGTTCACGAAATAAACGTGAAAAAATAATTAAAAATTGATTTCTCGGCTTCTAATTGACGCCCGCACACATAATTAGTATCAAAACACTCTTGAGACAATTTCCTATCCGATGATATCAAACACTTGGGTCGGCGGCCAGCGAAGGCGACAAGACTTAGCTTTTTGTCTACATAGAAGTACCACCTCCATCTCAATAACTTGTGAAAGAAAATCAATGGCACTTAATAATTAGATCCATAGTTATACTAGTTACAATAACCCCAACACTCCCAAAGCTAACAGCAGTTGCCATATATTTAGTAGTACTAAACTTTTGACAAATATTTGAGAAATATACACTCACGTCCATAAATTAAGGATAATTCGGAGTCACGCGGAAATCGAACTCTAAAATAATGTATCACCTGTAAAATCACTACACACATCTTCAAGAATCATATGCAAATTTCAGGAAGTAACCAGATGACACCGATGGTACGTCACAATGACGAGAGTGATATATAAGGAATACAGGAAGAAGTAGTAAAATTGTTCGCAGGCGCTTTATAAGCATTCCAGTGCAATAACCGAATAGTTATGACACAAAGGACGCATTTGGATGATTTTTTACGTGGTAGAATTATCAGCCGTCTGGAATGTGAGCGTTCCCAACTGGAAGTATCAGACGAACTTGCAATTACCCAGAGTGTCATCTCCAGGCTTTGGCAACGATCCCAGATGATGGTAATGTGAGTAGACGTTACAGTACAGGTCGCCCCAGAGTTACAACGCCGAATGAGGACCAGTATTTGGCAGTTACTGCCAAAAGAAGCAGGCGGAGCACAGCCTCAGACCTGTCTCGTCAGCTCTTTTCAGCCACTGGTACGACAATTTCAAGGCAGACCGTGTACAGAAGCTTAGGGCAGATTGGTCTATATGCTTGTAGACCTGTCAGATGCGTTCCACTTACTGCAACTCACTGTCGCCTGCGGTTAGCCTGGAGTAAAGAGCATGCATTATGGACACCGCAACAGTGGGCTTGTGTGACGTTTTCAGACGAGTCCAGGTTTAGCTTGCAGCTGATTCTCGCCGGACTTTCATATGGAGAGCTCCAGATACCCGTTACCACCAAGAAAACATCACTGAACGACACCGTTACGGTGGTGCAGGAGTGCTCGTTTGGGGTGGAATTATTCTGGGTTCCAGAACTGATCTGCATGTTCAAATTGGAACCATGACAAGCCAAATCTATCGGGACGTCATTCTGGAACAACATGTGTAAGGTTTTAGTTAAACTAACCAAGTTTATTTTAATTTAAATCTTTTCTATCTCCTCTCTGCTTCAACTTCCTGTCAGAAGAAGCGCGCGTTTTTAGCTTATGCTAATTTTTGAAGTTCAGCCAAGCACTATTTAAGCCAGAGGTAAAAACCTCTCGGTGTGTGAGAGCTTTGCCTCAGATCACGGTCACGCTGCTCAACGTTCGCCTGACCAGCTAGCAGTTTAAATTTATAAGCCATAGTGCTTACTACGTGATTGCTTTGTAAAATAAATTAAAGTGCGGTAGTATTTAGTATACCTTGCTACGCACCCTTTTCGGTAGAGGCCAATCTCCGCGAATTGCTCTGCGAAGCAAAGTTTAATTTAAGTTATATTTTAATTTATTTAAATTTATTTGATTGTTAAGTTCGACCAAAATTTGGTCTGTTACGTTCTGTATCTCTCCCGAATTGGGAGGTTTGTATTTAATAGTGAGTGAATAAAAGAGGATTTCAAATCCCTTCACGTGCAGTTATTCTCCAGCCCAGCAGTTACATCAGAACATAGCGTACCTTCCGCTCCCTGTTCCAGTTCAGGACTTAGAACGTAAGGATAAGAACCCTTTACAGAATTTACCATGTTCTCAAAGAATACACGCAGAATGCTAAGTCCTGATACATGTACGTTTGTTTCGGGGCGCACAACTTGTGTTTATGGATGACAACGCCCGTTCTCACCGTGCAAACATCGTAAGCGAATGCCTTCAATCGGAGGATATCACCCGTATGGACTGGCCAACATTCTCACCGGACTTGAATCCAGTAGAGCACGTGTGGGACAAGCTTGGCCGACGAGTTGCAGCCCGTCAACCTCCTCCTACATGTCTACCGGAACTTCGGAGAGCATTGCTTTTTGAGTGGTGTAATATCCCCCAAGATCAGATCGATAATTTGATACTCATCGTGCCTAGACGTTGTACGGACTGTTTTGCATCATCTGGGAGACATACAATGTATTAACAATCATACCAACTATGTAATATTGGTTTTTTGTAAATAGGTTTTTTTTTTTGTAATTTGCTCCAGGGAGAAAAAATCGCTAATTTTTTTAATAATATCAAACATATAGCATCTTTTTTTGCTCTTTACCTTTTGTTTAATAAATAAGGTTTACAAATAAGTCAAATTTGTTTTGCTTCTAACTCTTCCTTTGCCTGATTTTGCATTATTCTTAATTTATGGACATGAGTGTATAATGAATTAATTTCACCGCTTTACTTTACATAAAATAGAAATGGATTGTGCTCTTAAACAAATAAAAAAAATTATTTCATGTGCTAATTTTGTTGCAAAAACTTGTACTGCTTTTTGTTTTATGGAAATAAAAATACTTTTTCTCTTTAGCTATATAATCTTTATTCATCTTAAACGTACTATATGGTAAAATAAAATCCCGTCATTGAAATGCAATTTCCTCACGCCTTGCCACAGGTCTTCATGCTGTAATTGGAAGCACGTCTGGCTGGTAATCCGAAAGTTCGAATCCGGCCGAGGGCTTTGCCTGTTTCTGCTACGAAATAAATGAAATGACTTTTACACTTGCATTACGCCAAATATGTATTTAACAGTACCAATGTGGAAGCTCCGTTATCTGGAAGGTCTATGAATCCCAGTTAGTTCTTAATAATCAATGTCTTCCTCTTTGTTGTTTAAAAATGTCTATAATTCAAGTAATTTACAATATTTAAATTCCTGTAGTTTATAATAAACCAAATTGATACTTTTTAACATTTTGGTTGTTATTTTAGTTAGAAAATGTGTCTAGCTATCGTCACCAAACTTTCTACAATTTTTTTCTGGCTTCCGGAAAAGATCGACGTCCACTTTTTTCCAAAAAAAATTCAATCGTTCGCTTGCTACAAGTAGTCTATGGAACTGACCAATAAGATTGCAGTATTGCAAAACACTCAATTAATTGGTTGCGAAGGCCGTCTGAGCTCACATGCAATAGCACGCACATATTTTACCTATATTTCCTCTGTATTTTCTCTTCTGGGTGGATATACACTCTTCTTCAAATTGCACTTTTGCCAATATTTAAGAAATTTAAAAATCTTCTGTTTCTTTTATTTTGATCTATGAAATTTTTGCTTATCACTATCAGGCTAATCTAGATGCATGCACAAATACGCAAAGGAAAGGTTGTATAATGGCAGGAAAATTTTGAAGGAATGTGGGCTCAGTCTGAAACGAACAACTCAAGATCCTAATATCAAACGTTATGGAGAAAATAAAATTAAAAGCACACATTTTCATAGATTTCTAATTTGCTTTGAAACAACAATATACAAGGTTGAATTTGTATCGAATGTTTCAACTAATTTCGATTATGATCGATTAAACGTGACCACAGAACATCCATTATTTTTTCGAATTGTTTTGTTGATTTCTGCTTAATTATGATAAATTTTTTGCCACATTTAATTGACTAAAATTGAATATACGCGAAATACGCTAGTGGATATTAATGATGTCAGGATTTCAATAAAAAAAACTCATAACAGAAAAAACACCGTCACCTGATTTCGTTACATCAAAGATCAATAATTAGAGAAGGATTATAACTATATCGTTCCTTCTGTTGTTAGATACATTACTCTCAATCTAACTTAACTGGCATCGCATACTTCCGCTAGTATTTTAATATGTATAAGAATTGAGACCTACGGTATTATGTAGATTATTATCTATTATTATCTGGTAAAAAATGTTTTTCGCTTTTGTCTCAATTATTGTCGTTTGACGAAATGCGTAATGGAGTTTACCTATGCACAAGCTATAGTACTTTTCCCTTGACGAGTCCACAAAAACTCGACGTAGGCTAAATTGCCATTTACTACCATTTTTTGTATTTTTTCTGGTTTTTTTAATTTTAATTATGTTTGTCTTTAAATGTTTTTTTACGTGTTACAGTTTTTTAAATTTTGATTTTCTTAAATACCAGCATTTAGTTTTTAGTTTGTTTTTTTTTCCGCGTTATTCTTTTGAGTAATTAATTTGTTTAAAATTTTTATACTTTAGTAAGTGGGTATCAAATTTACTTTTAGGCGATTGCCTTTAGAATTTTTCTCTTTTTGGAAGGATCATGTCTATCATTTACTTTTATGCGAATGCTTTTAGAATTTTACTCCCTTAACTTGGCTTTAATCTTAATTTTTCAGCTCAATGCGCAAAATTCTTGACTAAAAGGTCTCTTGTTCATCTACTACTTTCTATCAACTTTATCTATCTATCTATATATATATCTAGTGCCACTGTTTAATACCAGATCGCGCTCAGTTGCTCATCATATAATTCGCTCTGATGTTCTTGTTTGGCAGTTGGCCTCGAGACGTATTGAAAGAATAACGACGTTAGATTTAAAGACGTAAACAAAAGTGTATCATAGAAGCGAACTAAATTTGCATCAACTTCTTTCTAAAAAAATGTAATTACTTTAATTAAATATGCTGTCCTTTCAAGAAGTTGCTTAGATGTCTTTTTAAGGAAGGTATTACACCCCCTATATATATATATATATATATATATATTTTATGTATGATTTTGGAGCCATTTAAATACACATGTCAATGTTCATGTTTGTGTGACCACGGAGTATTGGTATTTCGACTCAGCTCAAATCCTAGAAACAAGATGGCTGCATGAGAGTTATCGTGTTTTTCCCTTTGTGTGAATATGAGCCAATTCCCCTTGAAAAATCCTCCAGGAAGGCATCCCTTCCCTTACGCCGATTGCCTTCTTGTGCTTTGTCATAGTTTAAATAAACCCAACCCCTTAGGCAGAAAGACTAGCGTGTATTGCCAAAATCAACTAAGCAAGTATCAATTAACTTCCTACTTTACGGTATGAGGGACCAGTTTCTTTCGCCATAAACTAGCGCTAAACTTTAACTGCATTAGCATTTTAGCATTATAAACATTTTAGCATTGAAATTTATTTAAATAGATTCAATGATTCAGTGTCTAAATAGTCAAGAGATTTTCATCAGTCCGTCTGAAAACATTTTTGTGAGGCAACGCAGGAAAATTCGGGAGTGCTGATTGAAATACAGAACTTCTTTTCAACTTCAGAAAGTTTAATTTAAAATTTTGATCTTAATAACTGCTCTCCTTACAAGCCAATAATAGCTTTTAGCAGTTGTCTTATTCAAGTTTGGATGATTGTTTAGGTGGAAAGCGCCTCTTTCTTTATCAAAAAAATATTGAACGACGATATTCTTTCGAAATACGTTTGATGTGCGAAGTCATAAGATAGGCTTCTCCAGGATTTGGTCGAGGGATCATTTCGTGCTTTTTTATTCCTTTAAAAAACAGATCGAGAATGAAAAGTTTTCTTTTCTTAACGTTTCATAAACTTTCTTTTCGTAAAGAAGTTCATACATACTGATGCTGCTTATGCCCAGCTTGAAGCATAGGCCACATAGGTATGATTATGCCCAGTTACTGCATAAACTACTGGCATAAGCATACCAGTTGCTTATGCCACATAGGTATGCTTATGCCAGTAGTTTATGCTTATGCCCAGCTTGAAGCATAGGCCACATAGGTAGCCATCTATTAGGCGTTATTTTCGAACGGCATCAATTTAGTTGTTTTGGCAGTCAAAAATTTGTATGCAGCCAAAAAATCGATGTAAAGAGGTAACATATTAAAGAAATGATCTGAAATACAAATTTCATGTTGGTCGAATGCACGATCTAAAAACAGCGAGGCAAACTCTTTTATTTGATTGTCAAAATGAAAGTTTTTTTTTAACTTAACAATTTTTTAAACCCAATTTTAAATTTTGTTTGCCATATACTTATAAAAACATACATAAACAGTAATAATAATAACGCGAAGGAAAAAATTCTAACTTATATTTATTTTTTGTCTGAAATCTAAAGGTTGAGATCTGCAAGGAGCTTCTGTTTGTTACATTTTGTAATTAAGACGTATAGCTAGCTCAGCCATTATTTGAAATAATTCTAATTCGAACTTTCTAAAACATTCCAAGTGAAACAAAACTTAAAATATTGTCAACTTATTATCGTTCTTTATTTATTGAAAGTTTTTTGTCGCATATAGAAAAAAATACACATATTTGATATGAAAATAATTATAAACTTATTTATTTTTATCATAATTATCAACTATAACAACTCATGACAGTTCAATTTCAATTTTGTGTAATTAATATATATAATATGTATAATATGAAACATGCAGTTGCCTTACAGCATACTCCCCCCCCCATTCCTAGAGTGAGCGCTAATTTCCATTAATCGACTCCAGGGTTCTAGGATAGCGTTACTGCTCTGGAGGGCAGTAAGAGGTTACTGAGCTACAGGTGGGTAATAAAAACACGCGGAGAAAATTTGCCTAAATATTTTTGAAGCAACACTTGATTATACTGATGTTACAATCTTTTCAAGTTATGATGTCGCATCTTTTCAAGATCAAAATCATGTCTGTTCACTGTTATTATCTAAGCTGTAAATATGTCTTTTTTTATTTTAATTTCAAACTAACAGAAGTTAAAAATTATCAGGCTAAAGTTAAATTATTTGAATAAGACAAAACAGAGAAAGGCTCTCTGTCTAAGGAAGAGACGTCTTCTTAGCGATTCTTTTCTGGCTTATATTCATGTTATACATGTGTATCAGTTTAAGATTCTAAACAAATATGATGTGTACACCACATGGCTTCTTTGTAGGGAATATTAAATTATACGCATTTTTTATGCATTTCATTTAAATTTATTTCCTCGAATTTCATTAGAGATATATTAATTCAGTTCTCACTTCTCGACAACGCAAAAATACGGCAGAAGAAGGCAGATTTTTCGGTGCACAAAACTGAAAGTTTAATTTTGGTCTCACTTGGCAAAAAGACACTGAAGGCGTAGAAATTGGATTCATTTGCTGTGCACTCTATGCTGAGTCAATATATGGGATAATTTAATAACTTCATGATAATTCCAGAAAGGATTAAGCAGGATTTAGTTCGCAATAATAAAAGAAGACGTTATCTTTATTGTTGCGAAGCTTAGTTTCTCTAGATGGGCAACAAATCCACTATTCTGCTAAGTTTCAGATGCAAACAAATATGGCTGCTGTAATAAAAAAATTAAGCTTAGCCGCACTGGACCAACTTTTAAATTGTTGATAATTGTGCAACTATTGCATTCAGGTTAACTAAAGGCATAACAACTCTAATCAGAAGATAAGAAAAACATAATTCAATCATTTTTAAAGCAAAAAATTACGCAATTTACCAACACATAAGAATAAAGAAATGAGACGAGTAATGGAGTGGCTATATATGTATGCAATCTATAACAAAAAAAAATCGTTGCACCAAGAAGGAATGATCCGATTGCTTTGAAATTTCGTATGCATAACTATTTAGACCAAATATGCGTATGGTTAAAATTTGGTGTCCAATGAATGAATAGTGCGATATCCAGAGCATCCATCAGATGTACTGAATATAAAGAGATTTTCTTGAGCTGTTGTTAAAAATTTCCGTTGCATTGAGATTTAGCATACCTTTCAATGACTGAAAAAATGCCTTGCCGCAGAATTCGAGTTCATTACGAGCAACTGTCAGAGTTTGAAAGAGGTCGTTTTATTTGATTGAAAGAGGCAGGCTGGACAAATCGGAGAGTCGCTTGTCATATGAGTCGAAGAGATGCGGCGATTAGAAGACGCTGGCAAGAATGGGTAGACAATGTCAGATTTCAGATTCAAGAGGGTGGCGGTCGACCTAGAGCAACAACAGATCGGGAGGACGGAATGATTGCCAGATCAGCTCACACAGCACCTGACTCATTGCTATGAACCATCAGACGTGCGACCCACACACGAGTGTTAATCATGACCATTCGCAGAGGGCTAATAGAGCGAAATCTACACTGGTACCAACCGTTACGCCACCTGCCACTCACGCCTGCACACTGTCGAGCCAGATTACACTTGTACTTGGCTCGATCAGGTTGGAATGATGCTGACTGAGGACGTATAGTCTTTAGAGACGAATCCCGCTTCCAGCTGTGTCGTGATGATCATCCAAGACGTGCCTGGAGACTCCCAGAGCAGCGTGCCGATCCTGCTTTCACTACTTCACGCCACACACGCCCTCAACCAGGAGTTATGGTCTGGGGTGCCATTTCTCTTGATAGCCGGACCCCTTTGGTAGTCATTAGATGTACACTTACAACACAGCGGTACATCGACGGCATTCTGAGAATTGCTTTGCTACCGTTCCTTTTGCAGTACCCTGGCCTTATTTTTCAGCAAGATAATGCTAGACCACATGAAAGTGTTGCTATGAACTATATTACAGCTTGTCAAACACTTCCTTGGCCAGCCAGATCTCTCTCCTAACGAGCATGTCTGAGATATGATGGGAAGGCGACTGCATCTACCAGCGAATGTTTATGACCTAGCTCGACAACTGGAGCAAATTTGGCAGGAAATACCGCAGAAGACCATCCGAGAGCTTTATCGGTCTATGCAACGCCATGAGGCAGCTTGCATCCAAGCAAGAGGTGGGCCAACGCCTTATTAAGCTCGTTACTTTGTAACTATGTAACTTTGAAATAAGTCATTCAATTGTTCTGAAATTTTAATCATTTTCTATTGTGTACATAATCTTCCTATACACCAAATTTGTCTCTATCAAATAACTCCTTCTTGGCACGTAGATTTTTTTGTTATAGAGTGTATATTTATTTATTTGTATACTTTTGGCGCTGCCGATTTCCACCAAAAAGGGAGGTGCACAACTATAGGCTATAGCTGTGGTACATAGAAAATTTCAGCTTTCTGGCTACTCAATTTGAGTTATGCGAGATACATGCATACATACGTACGTACGTACAGACGCCACGAAAAAATCTCTTGTAAATCCATTTTAAATCAGTTTTCTAATTCGGTTGGGAAAGAGAGTCCTTTATTCTGTCCTTACGTACAGATGACACGCAAAAACATCTTTGAATTGTATTCGATAGCGGTCAAAGTAGATATTTTCGTTGAAATATGGTACCTAGAATTCTTCGGAATTACAATACTTCCTTTACTTCGTAGAAGAAAGTAAAAATGACCACCACTATATTCGCAGTGATATCCAGTATGCGCAAGTAGCATGTTCTTTTAATATACAAACAACGAGCGTGCTGTAAGAAAAATGTATGCTAAGAAATAGAGTTAGATTGTGTCCCTTTGTTTTTACTTCAGCTGATCTTAATAATTACGTTAAGGTTAGGAGTAGTATTTTTATTAACTTTTTTAATAAGCTAAAGAAAATGATTTAAAATTAGAGTTGCTCACTTTGTCACTTGTTTTATCAGGTTCCTTGTCAAAAATATTTTAAGAAATCTTTTCTGGTTAAACCTCTGTTTTTATATTGTGAGTTCAGTTATTAATCTGACCAAGTACAACTGTAGCTTCAAACTTTTTATGCATTTTAAGCCAGCGCTAATAGATTACATTCAAAAGATATGTAGTATATCATTTTTGCAAAATTTCGGTGGCGGTGAGCAAAAGGGGGAAAAGCTTAAGGGACGATAAGCCCAAAAAAGATTCCCTCACAAGCCTCACAAGATATTCTGAAGTGTATTGTCTCAAGTGATATACGGTTGTCTCGCTTCCTCAGATAAGCCAACAGAAATACTTGAAGTACATTTATTGTTGCAAATATATTAGACGCATTTCACACTAAAGTGGTTCCTGGACTTTTAGCCAAAAGATTATTACTACAAATATATTATTACATATATAAGCATATATACTTTTATGTAGAATACATAGTTTGGCTGAAAAAGTATCATTACATATATAAGTATTATTACATATGTAAGCATATATACTTTTTTTCGGAATACATAGTTTGGCTGAAAACAAATGGAGCAACCTCTCTAATTCAAAATTTAGCGAATCTAAACAGTATTAAAAAGTATTAAACTCTAAGTGAACAGTTGCAAAAATTAAATCTTTTCGACCAAGAAAAAAGTTTTTAAGCTTAAGAAATATACGTTAGGTTAGTTATTTCTGTACTTTCTGATTATCCGCATTCTCATGAAAGATCGCTAACTCATTTGTACTTTATGAAGAGACAAAGATATGTTTGTCTTCTCTTTTAAAGCTTACGGGATTGTTTTATTCATAAATAATAATCAAATATAGCATTTTTAAAAGAAGAAATTTATGAGAAAAAAGAAAAAAATCTATACAGTT
>KK114536.1:333733-402559 GCA_000611955.2 Stegodyphus mimosarum | reverse complement strand
TTTTGTTAACTTTTTAACGACTTGTGTATTCAATATATAACGAACCCGTATGCACGTAACAATATGTTTAAAATTTTACATCCTTTAAATATTATCAAAACATTTGCAGGCCTCCTGAAACTGGGGGCTTAGAGAAGATGGTAGGTTTGCTCTTGTGTAAATCATGTTAATTAACAATTAAAGAATGGGAAAGCTCATTCTGAATAAAAGATTAAATAGTAGGAAAACTTGTGTTTTCATATTGTTTAATTTCTAAACAATCTGAAACATCTAGAATTCCTATGACTTTTCTCCTGTTTTATAATTTAAAACTGATATGATTGTTGGATCGTCTAGAATTTATTGACTTGAATGTCTATTGGTCTTATGACTTTTCCGATAGTTCATTGTCCATATGGGAAATATTTATATATTTAATAAAATATAAATAGGATTTTCATTATATTTTATTAAGTTATTAATGGCAAATTTCTAGAATTCAATGTTTTAAAAAACAATGATGTATATATAAGAATATGAAAAAGAGGACAGAATTGTAATTGCTCTTTAATTTACAGAATAAAAGTTGTTATTCAACGGAGTTTTAAACTGGAAGAAGCTCAGTTTTAGGAAGAACTCAATAATTTTTGACTGACTATGACAGTTTTATTAACTATTTAAAGCGATATGGACTTGCTTCAAGTGCTTTGTGCAGCTGTAGTGGCGATGAAGCATGTTTATCTTGAGAGGAAGATATTTTAGGCAACTTTGATTCGCCTTTCTATGTCTTGACCATCAACTTTATCTGAACTTTTTGGAACTAAAGAGACAGCTTCTGACTTTTGAAATTTTATTTTCAATTTAGGTTATTGAGTATTCTTTATTTTGTTACTTTTTATTTTATTTTATTATCCCAAAGGGCGTTAGCCCAGAAGGGCTATTAATTTCGTTTTGGCATTTTGCGTTCATTCACTGAGTTTATTCACTTTTCAAACTGTTGCCATTAATATTACAGCCCTGTAATATATTTAAAGAAATTAAATAATGAAGAATCTGCTTAAATGTATGTATGTTTCTCACATTTTGATAAAACAACGGTACCTAGAGACATCAAATTTTGAATAACGTAATCCTCCACCGAACATGAAGAACTAGAAGACCTAGAAGCCCTAGTTTGGAATTTGTTTTATTATTTATTTCATATTTTGTCAGACATTAAATAATTTTTGATTAAAAAACTCAACGATTTCAAAGCAAGGAATGGCAAGACTTTAGGGAAAAAAGAAACATTTTTATCTCCAGCGCGCGAGACTGTGTATCGGAAATTCTAAAGATATGCTCATTTAAAAATTATTTTGCGATATTGCTGTTGAATTGAATTGTATTGTTTAAGTGCAAAGAACATGATATTTAACAAATAAAGGTAACACACAAAACTTAAAAAAAAACGCCCCTTTGGGCTTAATTTAAAATCTGAAAGATTTCAGATTTTTTTATTTTTTTCTCCTACATATTTTTATTTATTTTTTTAGTAATGTTTTCTCATTTGTAGTGCTAATGCACATTTCTTTATTTATATTTTTAGTGCTATAACCTACTTCCGCAGTCCTCGTGTATACTTTGTGGAACACGAGGTGTTGAAATTAGAATTAATAATAACAATAATAGTAAAATGTAGTTTCTTCCGCTGGCGACATTTGACAACTACGGTCTATTCCATTTGGTGTTACTTGAAATAGAGACTTTGCACATCACCTTACAGAATGACTGACAAATAAAGTATTGCAATAAGACGTATACATGCTCAGAACATACTGAGATGCGTCATTCGTCATTCTCACACCATCTCGTTCAAGCATTTACAATATTTCTGTTGTTATTTACATTTGGTAGATAGAATAAACGCCACCCTATAGAATTTTGGAGGCTATCTCTAAATATCACTTTAATTTAGTTAAAGAGGTTAGGGAGACAACAGGTTTTTTCGCGGGTTTCCATTTTATAAATCGGGCACTGGTGATCACCCGGAAAACTTAAATTAAAATACAAATAAAATTTTTTAATGAAGAATAGATATGTCCAAACTAAATATGTCATGTAGTCATGCAAACAAGTTAAATAAAACCTCATTATAACTTCAGTTATCTTGATTTGAAATATCCGGAAGTCTAATTACTCTAAACTCCTATTCTTCTTTATTGTTCACTTGAAATTAAGGTTACTTTCAATTTATTTACATGTTTTTTAGATTTTTTTATTATTTAAATGAGAAAATAAAATAAGATACAATTTATATCACTTAAGAAACTGTTATAAAGCCTTTTTTCGTTAAATTCATAAATTTATCCACAGAATTATTATAAAATGTGTTAAAGATAATCATTTTACGTTAATTATAAATCATATTTTATTTAAATTTATTAAATATAAATTCAATAAATGTGTAGTTTAAGTAAAAACAGGTTTTGTTGCCCAAGTGAAAAAAATTATTTTTATTTAATATTAGTTGAATAAAAACAAAGATAACAACAACATATTTAGTTTTAGATCTTACTTTAAAATAGTTTTAAAGCTGAATTCATTTCATAATCTTCTCAGGAAAAAGTACGGTTTCTAGGGATATATATAGAAATAAATATTATAATGAAAGAATGAGCTCTGTCACAGACAGTAATATAATAAACGCGTTTGATAAATTTTGTAAACAAAACACTGACCTACAGAAAAACGTCCAATAAGTTAAAATTCTATTATATTGCTAAAATGGAAAATGTTATTATGATTAAAGCGAATAAAATTGCTTCGTTAAAAATTGTGTGAAAAAATTGCTTAGTTAATTTTACAAATTTATTTGCATTGGATTATAATAATGTCATTTTTCAGGAATTTCTATATATTTATATACAACTACTAGTGTATTTAAAACCTACATTACAGTGAAATGCCTATAAAAAAAATAACTTACGATTCTTCCATAGTTTCTGTAGGATCATCCTGAAAAACGAATTCAATTTTCATAAATAAGTACTTAAAAATAATGAAAATATTTATATACTGGAACTTTTTAGTGTAATTTCTTAATCACAAAAGGCCCGAAAAAGAAACAAAAATGGTTTTTCATTAGTAAATTTTATGTAGATATAATAATTAAAATTTTATGTTAGTGTATTGCCTACTACTCATTTTATTTTATAGACTTCAGTTTGGCTTTCACGCATTTTAACCGAATTTTCTTGCATAATATATAAAGAAATTTCAAAAATATATGCTTCTAAGTTTCAAGAAGCAAAAAAACTATAATTTTCTATTACTCAATAATTTCAATGAATACGTGTTTAATTAACATACAAAGTGACCCAAAATCTAAAATAATTGTATTTTCGTAAATATGCAATATATGGGAAAGTAATAATTAACAGAGTAATGTATAAATGTAAAAATTTGTTTTTCACTGTTATGTAGACGTTTAGTTAAAATGTTTAAATGACGGCATTGTGCCAGGCAGACTATTATAAATTCTCTGCTATTAAAAACCTTCCAAAGAAGAAAACAAAACTCTCTATATAATCTATCAAATCAAGCATCTTTATGAAACTGCACTGAGAATAATTAGTAAAACTCTGCGAACTTTACATCAACTGAAAGATATGAAACATACTGAAAGTCAATGAGTCCCGTAGAACTGAAAAAGAAAGTAATTAGAAGTTTCAGACAGCTGCTTTCTTGAAGAATATTCCAGAAACAGAAGATCTGTAACTGACGTTGCAATTGCAAGACAATTGGACGCTGTATTAACCCTGCTCATATGTGGAGAAGAAAGTAGTCGAAATTTGATGTCATATCTTCATGGTACTGACTAAACATTCTGGTTAAAACTGTTAGCACAACATTAAGACTAATTATTAATAAGATTAATATTTTGTTTAATGTTTAGTATAAATAGTGTAATTTTACAGTCTTTTGAAATTCAAAATCCTTATGAACTCACTGATTCTATTCTAAACCATATTGTTGCAAATCAAGGAATTAGTCAAATAATATTTTTTTAAATAATTTTTACATTATAAAATAAGAAACACCAGTACTATTTGATTTTCATGACCTCCGTTATCAAAACGATGCCAAGATTACCCAAGTTTAAACTATTCTCATATAGTTTGTAGTCGCCGTATCTCCTCGACTGCTTTTAAACATGGCATCAAAAATCTCATCTTTCCCACAGAATTTCTATCACATGAATTCCGAAAGATATGACTCTAGAGATGTCGAGCAGAACACCTTTTTTTTTGTTGTTTCGCCAATTAACAGAGCCCTGCAATCTTTCCACATTTTGGTTCGAGCACTCGTTGTTGGATCAACACATTTAAATGTGAGATTTACAATTAAATGGCTGTAACCAGCCTTTTCGAGCTCGTCTGTCTTATAGGCTCGCGAACAATTTGAATATTCTGTGCATCCTTCCACTACGTGACCTACAATCGTTGATATCAGTATGCTTGCTTCCCGATTTGGAACCTGAAAAAGAAAGTACTCGTCACTTTCACGGCATAACTCTCCGAAAATCGCACTGTTGTAGAAGTATTTTACCAGAGTTGATTTTTCCTCACGGCAACAAACTCTCGTCAGTTTTGATTATATTATTTCAGGTAATTGTTATTGTATTTATTATTTACTGTTGGATTTATTTCAGGTATATTGTATTGATATATATATTGGTATATATATTGTATTCTTGCTTACTTCCAAGCCTGACTAAGTTCATTGTCCCCCGGGGTTGACCTTGGGGACTGCGCTGCCTTTGATCGCCTCTGAAGGCTAAAGTGTTACTCCATGTATGGGCTGTTGTTTGCATGGATCAGAATGTTTCTATCTTCTAGTGCGTTGTATTGATTGAATTAATTTCAATTGAAAATTCATTGAAATACAATTTTTTAAAATCTTTATTTTCTTTCATGTAGTCCTTTTCTTATATCACATGGATTTTCGAAGCTGTTAGTCTTGTATTTATACACATTAGTTTTTTCAGTTGATATATACTTTCTTTGCCTTTGAATTTTATAGCAGAGTTAAAAGACAAACCTTCGCCTTGAAATTCCGGTAATAAATTACTATAAATTAAATGTTTGCGCTTTAAAGCTGACGATATCTTCAGTTAAAAAAGTATAAAGCTTGAAAGAATTGTGAATAAATCTTAAATGAAGGTGCTCAGTATAAATAAGTAATCTAACACACACCTTATTGTTTAATAAGCATTTAGGGGAAAATGTAAATAAAGGAATACTTTTTCTGAATTTTTCAGTTTTATTTTCTGTTGAAAATATTCAAACCCTAGAGTGGGTGGAAGAAAGAAACAGGCAGCAGTAATCATACTGAAAATAACTTGAGTAATAATGTTTTGAAAAAATATTGAAGAATAACATTTAGAGTTTCTTTAAAACAGAACAAAAATTTCAGTTTCATTAGCAAAATTATACTTACTTTCTCTCTCTCATACCTTTCTTGAACGTCAAATATGTACTTAAATCTCCTAAAAGATTTATTTAAATGAGAAATATTAATTGCTTTTAACATGTTTTTCATTTCATTTTTTAAATTATATTCACCAAAATCACATCATAAAATTCTTAAAACATTGCTATAAATATTGTATTTACTATAACAAGAGTAACGATTAAATACACGAGAGAATTACCCTTATCATATTACTACTGACTTGTATTTTAACTATTTTATTTCCTGTCTGGCAGATTAGTTGAGGTAATGGTTAAAAGGTTAACGTGACGAAAGAAAAATAAATATTTTATACAACTTCTGCAATTCCCTTTTGGGCAGAAATTTGAAACAGCCCCCAAAACGTTCTATGATTTTTAGTATTAATGCATTTATATGCATTTATTGAATCGCGTAAGTTGTTCAGCAAAGAAAGACACAAGTTTTCTCAAAAATATTTCAACAGTGCCCAAATAAATACAGCGAAGTTAGTTCTACCCAGTTCTGCTTCTGACTGTTGACCGACGTCACTGCATGAAAATTCCATGATCTCAAATACATGCGGAGTGATTATATCCAGTTATCAGCCCAAAGGAGCGTTAGCTCAGAAAGACTATTTGTCTCGAAACGGGATTTTGAATTATATCACTGTCTCAATCACTGGAATCACTTTTCAAATTGTTGCCACCAATATTATCATCCTGTATTATTTTAAAAGAAATTAAATAAAGGAGAATGTTCATGAATGTAGGTATGTTTCTCGCATTGTCAAAAAACAATGGCACCTAGAGCTATTGAAGTTTGTATAACGTATTCCTCCACTCGAACATGGGCACCTGGAAGCCCGAATTTTGAATTTCGAATTTTGTTTTATTATCTATTTCACGTTTAGATAACTTTAACGAATTTTTTATTAACAAACTGAACATTTTCAAAGCAAGCAATGGCAACACTGTATAGTAAAAATCATTTTTATCTCCAGTGCAGAGACTGACTATCGGAAATTCCAAAGATATGCTGTGTTTAAATATTTTGTGATATTGCTGTTGAATTGAATTTGATGTGGTTTAAATGCAAACAGCATGATATGTAATAAATAAAGGTAGCACGCAAAACGTTAAAAAATTGCTTTGGGTGTAACATAAAATCTGAAAGCTTTCTTATCTTTTTTTTAAGCGTCATATCCGGAGATGTCTTTCTTAAACCTCGTATCTCACAAGAGCTTCATTATAATTTAATACTGAGTAAGAGCATTGATGAAATTCATTTGAAGCTGCATTGTTTTACGTGAATTTGCACGAAATCTTGGCAGAGATGTAGAGATTCGAAAGGATGGTTTATTCAGCTCATAACTTTTATTAGTCATTCAATAGTCACTACGCCCACTTAATTAGCAGAGTTATAGCACTTGTATTTCGTAGTAACATTTTCCATTAAGAAACGCATTCATTTTCTGCTTTATGTAATGCTTAATGCCAAATGTTTGAGAACAGCACTATGCCATTCTGCTTCATGTTGGTAAAAATCAAAGTCATAAAAACATCGATGTATATTAATCAGCATATAAATACTGCCTTACCACAGTTTTCATGTTTCTCAGAGTTCAAAAATTTAAAATATGTAAGTAAACTTTCGAAAACTAGGGAATTGCTCAATTTTACTCTTACATCTCTCATTGAACACTTCATAAACCTCCATAGTCGCCAATAATTTAGTAATAAAAATAAAATTTCGAAGAGCATTTTTAAAGTTTAGCAAAATTATTGAAAGCTTCATCTACATAGTAAAGAAATGCCAACATTTTACAAGATTTCGTGTTTAAAAAAGATGAGCCTTAAGTGCTTTAAGCTTTAAGAGGGTGAACATTATGTGTGAGCTTCAAGTGCATTGTTGACCATACTTATATCTTCACGTGATTGGTTTCTTCATCTTACATTTGAATTGTAGATGTTTTGGCAGTAAAATACCAGTAGAGAAGCTTCAGCGAGTTCTAACAGAAGTTTGAATTATGGTAGTTCACTCTGTGGAAAATGTACTGATCATAGCAGATCACCAAACCTCAAATTAACGCAAGTAATTTTACACTATTTGCATCAGATTTCATTGAAATGTCTTCCTGTTTCATATTAAAAATAGGATTAAAATACAAAATTTGGGTAATTAAAGTTCAAAATAGTGGTTTATATAAACTACATATTTCGATTAAATAAGAATCGATGTTAGTTTTACTATAATGCTTTGTCTGTCTCAAAAATTTGTTCTCCTTTTTGAAGTCTTTGACGCATTTCAAAATCTTTGCCTCTCTTGTTTCGAAAGCTTTGCCTGTCTTTTGTATATGGGATGAGCACATTCGATTTTGCAAATGCTTGTCTGTTATAAATGATATAAGGTCACTTAAAGTTGCATCATTAATAATTAGATTTTTCATTTCCAGGAAAATTTCATAGATTTATTTTTTGTAACTTAGCAAAATGTAATCTACAGGTAAATTACGTATAATAACTCATGTTAAAAGTAATATTTTTCGGTAACTTGAAATATTCCTTGTCTGACAAGTACATAACCCTTATAGATAGCATAATTATTTCGCAGATTTGCTCACAAATTTCAGTGGCTGGCGTACAAAGCATAGGACACTCAACATGCACTAAAAATAAAATTTAAAGCACAATTTCATACATCATCTATGTGCACAAATTGCTATAGTTTTGTCCTTCGAAATTTTGAAAAAAAATTGCTTTTTAATTCAATCTTCTTAACAGGCTCGATAAAGTTAACATGAAATGTATAGCAAATTCTCCGAAAATGTAATTAGACAAGCTCATAATAAAATGCCTGGACACAATGAGCAAAAAATGCTAAAATATTAAGTTATAAAAGACGATAGCTGAATTTAATTTTATCGTTTTACAGTGTGTATATCTTTTGAATATGCAATATTTTTCATCTGACGCGTTTGCCCTATATTGAAGATCTTAACCAAGACATGCCTAAAACGTCCTTTATTCCTCAATTAGCAAAGCAAAGGTGGTTGGGTGAATAACTCAGTCAACTAGTAGTATAAGTAATATCTTTTCGGTCTTTTCTCGTTTGTCGAAATTTGGTACAAATTATTAAACGTTTATGAAAAATTTTAATTCCCGAAAGTGTAGTAGATTTCAACTTTGACATTTCCTAAAGCATTTTGTATTTTTCCGGGTGATGTTTGTAATAATGTTTCGAGTTTTGAAACATATAGGTAAACAAATCATCTCCTAAATAAATTAATAGTGTCGCTAATAATGACCAAAAAAAATTTTAGAAATTTCACTATTGAATGGGTTTTGTTATAGAGATAATGCTTGACCAAGCTTGTACTTTTATATTCAACAACACTTTTTGATCCAAAGAAAAGTTTCATGACTCACAAGCAATTTCGTTTTCGTGTAAAATGTGTAAATTATCCCTACGATCACTATGACTACAAGTAGACCGAATGAAACTGATTTATATTCATGTTGCACAAGTGGAAACCACGAGTACCAGCCTCCAGCTCGTTCGTAGAGACTTAAAGCTGGGTCAAACTAACAGTAGACTGCGATTTCATCGGTCGTCGGTCTTTGGTGTTAAGATAAGCACTAGATTTCTTTGAAAATTTTCCAAACCCGTATCGTTTTTTTACATACCAAAGTATCATACACCACAGTACTGCTTTGAGAATACACTAAGAAAGCAGATTAATAGCTATATGAATGCGTTTTTCACTTCTCGTCAATTTTGGTAAGATACTCATTAAATACAATAAGATTCTCTACAAGAAAAATACTTTAATTTTATGATAGCAACTACTATCTAATAAATAATTTTAAAAGTATGGTGTGGACATCACGTGACTTCCTTGTGCGGCCCACTAAATTATACGCAATTTTTTTTCTACACTTCATTTAAACTTATTCCTCGAATTATTCTAATTTAATTAACTAATCCCTCAAAGCCAACTGAAAATGGCGTCGAAAACTGAACATTTTGAAATTAATCTTCCCATTCAAATTTTTGTCGTATTGGTGTCAAATTTCTTACAATTTTATTTTTTAATAATAAGTATAAAATTTTCCCAAGTATAATTGCGGCAACCGAGAAATCGCATTAAAAGTTAGATTTCGTTATTTGTCGACAATATTTTTTTTTAATTTGACATTGCCAAAACATGAAAATTTCCGTCATTTTAAACGCTTCTGTAACTGGCAGTATATGACCAACGATTGCGAAAATAAAGTCCAGGTAAAATATATATATATACGTTTGGTACTTCCCATTGCAATAAAAAGGAATGTGCACAACTAGACACTATGGCAGTCCCATATACAAAACTGAGTAGGTTTTAGGGCTAATCATTTTTGAGTTATGCGACACACACATATATGTGCGTACGTACTTGCAGACATCAGTAAAAACCCATTTTAAATCCATTTTACAATTCGTTTTTTAAAATGTAGTCCATTATTCTAGCCAGACGTACAGACATCACGCAAAAGAAAAGAAGTCGTTCAAATGGGATTCGGAAAGGTTCAAACTAGATATTTTCATTGTAGAGGATGCCCGAAATTTTTCGTGATTACAGCACTAGTTTACTTCACACATGGAAGCAAACAAAATCGAAAAGCATTATGATTATTAACTTAAAATAGCTTTAATTTGTAATAAAATCTAAACGGATATTGAAACTTGACCAGCCACGTGCGTGTTGATGAATAAATGTCATTATGTTTTTAAATACAATTAAGAGAAGAAAGTAATGTACAGAGTTACTAAAAGAAACAATTATTCATACTGAAAGAAATCAAATAAAAGGCACACGTACGAACAATCATCTTTGCACTTTTCAGAGCAGGCATAAAATTTTTGTACTTCTTCATCCGCACAGTCTTCCTCCAGTTCCGCTGAAAAGAAATGCGTGTTTGAGAAAAAAGGTAAATTGTTGAGGTAAACTTTCATTCCAATAAATTTTCATATAAAATCGAAGTTACTGAAGACAGAGATAATTAACAACAAAATAAAAATGTGAAATTTTTGCATAAAATTTATCTAGTCCTAATTTCCTAGTTTCTAATTAAATTTTACTTGTAATTTGATTTATAGTATTAATTTGTGAAAATATAATTTTTTTTGCACCAGCAATACTGATTTCAAGCAATGAAATTAAAGATACAAACTAAATCATAATGGGTTTACTTACCGCTTGAACATATTCTCTCATTGTTAGGGTACATGACCAAAAGTGGACTACAGTTATAACACGCTGTAAAAACTTGAAGCAAACATTTGTGGACGCACATCTAGAAATAAAATAACGGTTTTATAATTACTAAAATCTATAAAAGTTTTCTGTAATTATTAGAATCGTTGAGAACTATTGACATTCAGTCTTTGCTCACACTCTTGTTTGGCGACCTAATAAATTAAAATTATTAAATAAAGAACGAATTACCTAAAGAAAAACGAATTAATTAAACAAAAACGAATGCATTAATAAAAATGTTAGTAGGTGTGAGGGATGAATATTTACCCCAAGTTAAATGTCTTAAAATTCACAGAATAATTTGGTTGCAAGCGAAGAAGAAGTGTTAAATATCTGACGCGGACACCACACGACTTCCTTGTATGGCCTTTAAATTTTATAAATCTTTGCTGCACTTTGTTTAAACTTATTTTCTGAAATTTCTTTAGAGATATATTTCTGATTCAATCAATTCAGTTCTCACTTCGCTTCAAGGTAAAATGTATTTTACCCTGAAAATATATAAAAACTCAAAACATCATTAAAAATTCTAAAGTACGGAAAAACACCAAGGCAAAATTTTCGGTGCAAAAAACTGAAAGTTAACTTTGGTTTGACTGGCAAAAAGACACTGAAGTTTGTGTAAAAGCTGCGTTAATTCACTGCACTACAAAGAATTTCAAATGTAAACAATAGCCTCCCGTTAGGCCTAGCGCCACTGACAGTTTTAAATTGTTGGCATTTCTACATTGCATACAGATAAACTAAAGGCATAAAAATCTTAATCGGAACATAAAAACAACGTAATTCAATAACTCTTAGAGCAATAAATCAATTTACCAATATATAAGATTTGAAAGACAGAGCTCACCGAGCCATGTAAGACGGTGGGTATATATATATATACACACATTTGGTGCTGCTGATTGCAAGAAGAAAGGGAGGTGCACAGTTACATTCTATAGCAGTCCTGTTGTAGCAGTCATATATACAAACTTGCAAACTGTTCTACGGCTCATCGTTTTTAAGTTATGCGAGATATGTACGTACGTTGCCATAGAAATGTCCCCAAAATATTTTACAGCAGAATATATAAATTTATTGCCCAAAGATAAAAAATAAGAGCATGTAATAAGTATACTTATTTTATCATGTGCAGGATATTTTCAAAAATTGCTTGGTCTTTGCCTTATTTTACTTGTTTTGGTAAATATTCATCTTCTGGTAACATTCTCCCACACCAAAATATCATCCTCAGGAAAACTAAATGAGAAAGTTATGCCAAACACAATGCATAAATTAACAAAGCATAAATTACTAGGCAATCTTTACGCATGGCTTGTAGTTTTATTTTTGAAATGAAATCTTCTGCAATGAAACTTAAGGCTATAACTTACTATGATTATTTTTGAATTGCAGGATAACTGCATAAGTTTGCGAAGGAGCCGTGTCTTTAGTTTTACAAATATTGCATTGGAAAATATTTATTTATACAAATGTCAGACATTTGACCACTAAACCATTAGCCTTGATCTTGCTTCCCAGTACTGAAGAGCAACATAATTAAAAGATAATAGTGCAATGCATGCGTCAATATCGTCCTTGTCCATCGTCTGTCCAAGAAAGAATGCAGACAGAAGAGTCCTTAAATCGAAATTCAGAAAGATGGGCATTCAGACAATCGTACCCATTCAAAAGGCGAAGTAAGACACGCTATAGGACGAGGAGAATCTGGAATAACTGGCTTTGAACCGATGTGACACTTCCAGGCCTTTTTCTTAGCTTCATTTGATAGATAACAGGCAAACCTCCTCTTAAATTCCAATTTAATTATGCGCTTTTCAGAATTAAAAGTCACACGGTTATTAGTGGTTTTTATAGTCATTCCTTTCTTTGCCAGAAAATCGGCTCTTTCATTTCCCTCAATGCCACGATGAACAGGAATCCACTGCAAGACACTGGAGTCAGCCAGAGTATTCAGAATCTTCCTACATTCATAAATTCGTTCGGAAGTGCAAAATTTATTGTTGGGGATAGTCTGCAAACCGGCTTTGATGTCTTAGAAAGTAATAATTTCCCGGGCGCTTAGTTGGAAATATAATGCTACGGTACTATGAGTTTATGGAATAGTCTTTAAAGCAATTCTACCTGGAAGTCTGCTAAGCAACTCTACCTGGAATTCTAAACATATGCTGCGCCTGAAGTTTTGAGGACTTTTCTGTTGAATTGTATATGGCGTAAATGCAAAGAAAAGGATGCTTAATAATAAAGCTAAAAAGACAAAAAAAGGGGTTTAGCAGGAATAAGTGGAACAACAAGCAGGTAGGGTGCGAGTTGTGCGAGAGCATAAAATCTGAGACCTTTGGAACGCTTTTTTTTTTGAGGGGGAAGGGTAACTCTCGCATTTAGTTGAATACAATAACTTTCAACAGTTAAATAACCTCTCTCCAGTTAATGTGGATTTTATTACTGAACGTTAAAATACATACGTCACTCAGTATATAAACAGGTAGGCTATAGGTTGGTAAGTAAACAGCTTTATTGCTACATTGCCACAGCTCTCAAAACTAGCACTCCGCTCACTGTTTACATTAGTTTACCCTCCATTGAAAATCTGGATGGACTAAAGAGTCGAAGATATAGGAAAGAATTAATTTAAAATGAAACGTTAGGCAAAACAAAGCTTGAAGAAAATTCTATGTGTGCCAGTCTGTATAGAAAGTTTGTAGAAACTTTTTCTCCGTCCAACCGCCTTTCCGACTGACCTAAGAAAAGCTTTTATCCCAGCCTATTCATAAATTATATTCAGGCATAAATGTTTTTTCCATTTTTTCTTGCCCTAAAGCAAGCGTATTTTGAAAAATGGTATATCTTACCTCTTTCGATCTTGGCCCAGTTTTATTCCTGTTAAGCCATTCTTCGGTAAAATTTAAGCAATTCGTCGTATATGGATGAGGTAATAAAATTTCCTGTTCCTATAAAGTATGAAGGAAATCTATCAGCAATTTATATACGATAGTGTTTTTAAAGTAATATTGAAAATGAAAAATTATAAGGTAGGTAATGAAAACAGAAAAGTAAGTAGTATTAATGCATAGTAGTTCACAAAAATAGTAGTAAATGAAAAAATGAATGTCAGTTCCCAACATTATTAAATTTTGTTTCAATATATTCCTCTCAATGTGGCAGTCTTTTCTTCAGCCGTAAATTTTTGTTGTAGGCACTGCAGGCCCTGAAATTTTCATCGCATTGCAATGCATCTTTAATATTTTCAGAGCATCAAGTGATTAAAAATATTTCTGCCTTATTATGAAACATTCTGCAGCTGGATCTGTCTGGATGACACCAATATTGAACGAAATGAGTCTGTAATCACCTGTCCGAACACCGTATGCAAAAGGCCCACCACCGGCAGGGCACTTGAACAGTAGTAGCTCAGTCCGGTGCTCGAATGTCGGCCAATGACCTGACTGCATGGAAGTTCCGTTTTCATCCAAGAGATCCAAGTTTCATCCAAGAGAACACGTCTCCTGGACCAGTCAACATCGGGCGTCTGTTCTCTACACAGACGAGTCCAGATTCACATTGGACAGTGATTCAGGTTGTCAGCTGATCTGGAGGGAACAACGCACCAGATACAGCAATCCCACATTGAGGAAAGACACAGTTACAGAGGTAGTGGAATAATGGCTTGGGTTGGTATGTATCTCGGTGCTCACACTGACCTGCATGTGTTCCATGGAGGAACTTTGACTGGTACGAGATCGAGATGAGGCCATTGATTGATATGTCTACCCATATACTGCTGCTATTGGTCCTGGATTTCTTCTGATGGGAAACAATGCGCGATCGCGCCGAGCTCAGATTGCTGAAGAATACCTTGAGGGTCACGGTATCAAGAGGACGGAACGGCGACCTCAATCCCCAGATCTGAATCCGAAAAAGCATCTTTAGGAATATCTTGGCAGCAAGTTACTAATTTAAGTCCTATTCCCAGGTCGTTAGGTGAACTTGAACAAGATTACTCCGTGACTGGTGGCATTATTAAGTTTTCATGGTGAAGGAAGGGATGAAAAACCTGCATAGTTGTACATGTTGCAACTAAATTTAATCTTTCATCGATTAAAATATAGTTTGATAAGATAATAATAAAGTCATAATCTCATACCATGCGAACGTATATCTTGTACGTTCTTCCTGATTTCATAAAAATGCCTCTTTCGAAAGGATTCACTCCTATAAACGGGGAATGAACAGAAAAGAGAATTCCTGCTCGATCACCGGGGACGAAAATTTCTTCAGGTTGTAGATCAAATTTGAATGCACTTGCGGGAAATTTGACTGAAACAGAAAACAATCGTTCTGCTCTCTTCAAATGAAATAGGTAATCAGTTACTTGAAATGAAAGATGAAATTTTTTAAATAAGTTTTTAAAGTTTTACTAAATACAAAGACTGTTTCATTGCTTAAAAGTTAAATTTCATAATTTTCATAAAATTGATTTTTTAAGCTTTTTAAGTTACAAAACTTGAATATTTGCCTTGTTTAAAGAATTTTTATAACTGGAAGAATATGACCAATACTTAAAGGCCGCGTAAAGCTTTCAAGATCACGCTATATAAAACTGGGCAGGGAGAAAGTTGAAAGTGAGCTGAAAGTAACTCGTAAATTCAATTTTCTTTGATTCAAATTACCAAAACAAAATTTTCCTTTTTTCCTTTTATTGTATAGGTGATTGATTAATTTATTTTCAGGGCAGTGAATACTTAAAAATGTATTATTTTCTTAGATGAGCAAACATAAGCTATAATTACTTTTCTATGCAAATTTGTTTTCCTTTAGTAAAATATACAGAACTTTTATTATAAATTTTATTACTTGTTATCTGTTAATCTAATCAGCTTAATGATTTTTAATAGTACAGCTAAATGTTTTGATAATTTAAAGATAATTACTTAATACAGACTGCAAGTAGAAAGGAGATTACTTTTTCAATCACAAAAAGGTACTTTATGAAAATTAAGATAACTGATAATGGTTTCTAACATTAATAACATATTACATATTATTATACAGTCTATTCATTAACAACAGCCAAACAAATTGGCGAAGTATGGCTATTATATCCATTGACTAAAATTTATAAAAATGAACCATACAAAAAATAATTTTTTATTTTGCTGTACCAAAAACAAAATTAAAAAAATTACAAAATAATATCTGAAAATTCTTGCAATAATATTTTGCAGTAATTATATGACTGACTTTGAAATTAAATTTATTTTAACTTCATTTTAAAATTTTTGTTTCTTTTTATTATTGCTTAGTATTTTTAAATTTAAATCTTATTACCTTCCTTGAAAAGAAAAAGAAAATCTGATGATGAAGACTAACGCACTTACCAGAGTTGTAATATTCTGATTAAAACCGTACTCTTAGGATTTACTAAATGAAAAAGGGTATACATATATCAAATTTTGTTTAATGTAGGAGTACACAGTTTTGTTTTTACCTCAAATGAAGAACTACCTTTTCACGGCTTTGCTTAAAACAAAAGATTGAAATCAAAACGTTATTAACCTGCAAAATCGTGTCCTCTTTGCTGTCACGCAAGCTGTCTGGACCTCAACGGTAAGCCTGGCGACATCTCGCACAGGCGTAAAGAGTAACACCATATGAAAAGGGTGTAAACTGCCCTTTTATTTTTCGAATCCTTTAACAAAAATGCATGTACTTCGAGCTTACAAAACAGCGACTACTTGCGGTGATAACGTAAGGTAAATTTAACGATAAATTTGAAAAGGTAAAAAGTACTGCTAGACTACACAATTTACCTAAAGGTAACAGTCTGACTCAACAACCTACGCCGGCGGTAGGCTTAATAAACGACCAGGATTCTTAGACTCAACTAAGAATCAACAAAGTTTGTAAGGCTTTAGTTTAAACTAACAAAGTTTTATTTTAATTTCCCATTTCCTAGGATTTCTTATTTCAACTTCCCGTTAGAATGAGCGCTCGTTTCAGCTTTATGCTAATTTGAAGTGGAGCCAAGTTTGGTATTTAAGCGGTAGGTAAGAACTCCTTGGGCTGAGAGAGCTTTTAGTCTCAGATCACTGCTGCTCTGTTCGACGTTCGCCTGACTAGTTAGTATTTAAATTCTAAGCCTTAGCGCTGTTACTCTATTACTTATTGAAGTAAATCTAAGTGCGTTAGTATTAGTTAAATCTTGCTACGCACCATTTAGCATAGAGACCAACCTCGCGTTTATAGCTCTGTGAGCAACGATTACTTAATTTCTATTTAACTTTAGTTTAAATTATTTGATTGTTCAGTTTAGACCCAAGTGCGGTCATTCTTTTCTGTATCCCTCCCGAGTTGGGAAATGGCTGTATATAATTGTGGTTTAATAAAAGAGGATTTTAAATCCTTCTTACGTGCAGTCATTCTACCACTTAACCACAGTTTTCTACCACAGAACATAGCTGCATTCAGCTCCTTGTTCAAGATCAGGACTTAGTTTACTTCACGAATATGTTCGCCAAGAGTATGCACCGAACACACAGTCCTGACAGGTTAACAACTGGAAGACAGAATACAACGTTCCTTAACTAGCGAAATCACGTTCTGTCTAACCTTCGGGTTTCACCTGTTTAAGTACTCTCTTTCCCTAATTTATTTGCATCCGGGTGACAAAATGCGAGGCGAAATAAGAAATTCTGAAAAGATACCGAAAATTAAAATAATTGGTTATTCAAAGGAAAAGTCGGCAGACTAAGCTGTGCAAGGTAGCTTTACGGATGAAATATATACGTTTTTGAACTTTCCTGATTAATTTAACTTCATTTTAATTAAGGCTAACAAAATCGGAAATTTCATTTCAATAGGGTACTCTTAAGCGTTATCTCTAAAATTCTGAGCTATTAAAAGAGAACAGCCATTAAAATATCACATTACGCAAATGAGATGTTTGGAATTAAGGATTTCATGTGATGAGATTTAGTAATTTTTTTCTGATTATTAATAAAATGCTTTAATACAAGTTGAAATAAAATTACCAATGAATCAAAGGCTACTAATCTTTCCGAAGAAAATCATTCATATTTAGTTATTAAAATATCGTGTGGAAACCATGAGCTTTCGGTATTTAAAGCAACGGTAGATAACATTGTCAATAAAAAAGAAAACAACACATCAAAATTTAGCTTCAAGGACAAAATTTGTTCAAAATACATATCCAACAAAAACATGGAACGTTTCGAATGTTGCACACATAAGAACTTTAATGTTAAAAGAAATTCTCCGAAGTAAAAGCACAGTTGTATATTCATTAAAATGTTCAATGTCAACTGTAAACAAAGTAATTAAGGCTGAGTTAAGCTTAAAATCTTAAAACATTGTATCTTAAAAAAGCGTTAAGAACGTGATGTGCATCGTCTTTCTCCACAACGTACCGGTAAAAAAAGAACGTGTTGCAGAATTCTTTATGAGAAACAATTATTCGGGCAAAAATGGAAAAATGGTGTAACGACAGATGAGTCTTGGGTGCATTTAAATAGCCGCAATAAAAACAGATCCATTTATTACCGTCAAAGAGAAGAAAACATTTTAGATCATGGTTCGAAGAATCTAAAGAAAGTTTTTCAAAGGGATTTAGGATTGTTGTTGGTGTTTAATATAACGACAAAAGAAAAGTGTAGAAAACTGTTAGAATCAACTCCATATATTATCAGGAATATATTTTATACCCAATTTTTAAAGAGGAAATAACTTTTCTTTACTCACATTGCCATCAATAAGTAGAGCTGCATCAAGCAAGCAGCCGCACGTTAAAATCACGGGGAATTTCCTGGGAAAAATAGAACAAACGTGTATCAAGGCCATAGCCTTCACTCATATCCCTTTTAAATCTCCTGATGTATCACCCATGGAGGTTTGACTTTAAGACTTTTAAAAAGTGGATCGTCCAGACGTCGACCCACACCCTCCTTGGACTTTGAAAAGCTATTCAAGAGGAATAGGAGAAAACACCTCTTCCGCTATTAAAAAAAGCTTGGTTGTCTTAAGTTGTGGTATACAAAGAGAGTGAAGAATAAGTGTTATTAAATGGAATATTTAAAACACAAAACTTTAGACAAAATATTTCTGTAAATACAATGAAAATCGTCTAAAAAATGTGCGAACAGCCTTATTATTTTTGAGGAATTTGGAAAAGGTTAAGTACTTGTCTGTCTTTAACTGTTATTTGGAAAGTAACATTCATGTGTCCTTTTTTTAAAGTAAGTGCTTGTCTGCAATAAATAGTTAAAGAAGTAAAGTCTTTAACTATTATTTAGAAAGTTGTCCTTCAAGATTTAATATATCTTTAACTGTCCTTTATAAAGGATGGCAGGAGATATAAACAGCTACAATATTTATCTGCCTCTAAAATGGGAACAATTCATTTCTCTATATATTCTAGTTGCGCCATCGTTTATTTATGCAGGGATCAATTAAACTCTGAACCACATGTGTAAGTGGGCAGGGGAGAAACTGCAGCTTTGGATTGAAGTATTGGTATAATAAAGAGTCCTTGCTCTACCAGATGTGTCAACACAAAATGTGTTTCCGTGCTCTACAATGTTTTCAGCTATTTCTGTAATTATGAAATTCATGTGTGCTTTGTGCTTCCTTGATGCACATGTTTAGCGAATTCGATTTTAGAGCATTTTAGTATGTGCCCCTAACCGCACGTTCCTGTGTCCTTTTCTCCGGTATCCGCCGGGGCGAAAAGAAAGCAAAGAGAAAACATCGCAGTTCTGAAACATCTTGATACAAAATTTCATGGTCGAAAATAAAGCGGTTTAAAAACATCGCAATTTAAAAACATCGTCATCGAAATTATCAGAGTAAAAAATAAAGTATCTACAAATTATCATATGTCGATAACATCGCACACGTGCGTTTGAAAGTTGTAAATGCAAGTTTTAAAAGTTGTAAATGCATGTTCACATAGTGATTTGCGAACGCAATAAGGAAAGAGGGATATTTTTAATTCTATATTTAATGTTTTTGAATGCTCTAATAAAGTTTTGCTAAAAAAATAAGAAAAAAAACTTAAGCATTTAAAGTTTGAAAATGAGTAGAAAATAAATGCAACTTATAGAACTTAGAATTTTAAATTTACAATTTATAGTTAGTTAACAAAGGTCATTAATAAATTAACCTTTTTTATAAAGTTTTACTGATAATTGTTTTATGAAGAATGTAGTTTAAAAATGCTTAAAAAAAAAGAAGATAAATAAAGGAAGTTACCTCTATAAAAATTGCTTAGTTAATTATCAGATTAGTTTTTTCACATTTGTTAATCTGATATTGTTTTAGTGAAAATTATATTTTGTTTTGTTTCCATTTATTTTTAAAGTGTCGTTATTATTTTCATGTATAGCGGGCAGTGAATTTTTTGGATGTCAATTTTTTAGTTGTGACGAAAGTCAGTTATATAATATGTTAGTATGGGATTTGAAAAACACATTGTGTTTGTTGCGATGTTATCGTTATGCGATGATTTGTAGTTACTTTTTTTTATCACGATATTTTCGACGACGATTTTTTTAAACTGCGAAGTTTTTGAACCGCTTTATTTTCGACCACGATATTTTGTACCACGATGTTTTCTCTTTCCTTTCTTTTCTCCCACGATGTTTCGTACCGCCACATTTTCGCTTTGCGTTGTTTTCACCGCAACGTTTTTGCCCGCGATGTTTTTGCCGCAATGTTTTCCGCTGTAACCTTTTCTCCGCTCCCAAACGATAGCTTTTGAAGAGAAAGCTTAATTAGAAGAACATCTTTAACAACAATTCTTGCGAATGTGAGAGTTCTCCGTCTAAGAAATTTCACATCCTGCGTTTTCCCTAGAAACTTTAAAATTTTGGACTATTCAAACACACAGAATTACGATACCTGACGTCCCTCTCCATGTTGCACGGCAACGATGTAATTTTCTTCTAAGTGTTTGAATAATATTCGCAGATTTAGCCAAGTGTTTAAATAGATATTTTTGAAAGGAGGTTAGTTCAGTTGAGGTGAGTTTAATATTAGAACTCTACTTTGAGTTTTAGCCATCAGTCCATAGAACAGCAAAAACTCTTAAAAGTTGCTGTAAAAAGACGCACAAAATTGAATTAGAGTTTCTTCCAAGTATTTAGTTTATTCTCTTTCTTTCTCTCTTTCTTTAGAGCGATATCTACACAGACTGAGCCTGTAGATTCCTTCTGCTTTGTAAAAGTAGCATAGAAATCCACTATGTTTCTATGAACAACATATTTGAGTTTTTGTCAGTGAAAAAGAAAAAAAAACGGTTGATCTAGACAAGATCGGCAACCGTTTTTGATTGCGGGTCAAAATCAACCAAAATATGCATTAAGAAGGCGTTTCGTATTAGTGGTGTTTTCATTTTAAAACAATCATTTTTGGTGGATAATAGGATAAATTTTGTTGAGGAAATAATTACAATATGTTTTAAGAATACAAATTAAAATTATACTTGCAATTATTATAAAAAAAACATAACTGAGTGAACTTTACTTTTTTCTTTAATATCTGTAGCTCCCCTAAACCTGAACCTGTGACGTTAGTTTAGTCAAATCGAGCTTACAGTTAGTCAAATTAAGAGGAATACAATTTTTGGTAGTTAAGTTATAAGGTGTTTCTCCCGCATGCTTAGCATGCCTTCGTGGCATAGCGGTCAGCACGCTCAGCGTGTATTTGAGAGGTCCGTGGTTCAAGTCCCTCGGAGGGCATTGCTCATTTTTCATTTCTCCTGCTTCTAAATAACCTAATGTTTCTGCAGAGTTGGTCCTGTTCTTATTTAAAATAAATTTCGTATGAAAATTTTTGCTCGCATTTACAAATTGAACTAATGTGGAAAAAATGGCAAAGCCAATTTTTTTCAGAGAAAGAAAATTCGTAGGAAGTGATGCCCAGGATCATAAAGGATCATAATCTGCTGAATTTTCCACATCTTTCCGCAAATTTACTCTTTTATAACACTGAACTTTTAAATGAATCATTTCTAAACTAAATCTGCCAATTTTAAGATATTAAAAATTCTATAAATCTAAAACATTTTCTTCTATTTCATGAGGCTGTATTATAATAGTAAAATTCCGCCTTGCTGCTCAAAAATTTAAAGTGACTTTTCAAATTCACTTTTAATGCTCCAAATTCAACTTTCGAACATATTAAGATTACTGTCATCGATATTTTCTTTTTTATGTTGCCCTTTTAACATGGCATTAACAATGGAAAGAAGCGAAATATTTTTTAATCTGTTTTAAGTAATATTAATTTAATTTTAATAGTAATAGTAATTTCGGTTCTCTGTACATTTTCAAAATTGTGTTGTTATTTTCTTGGAGTCGTAGGCTGCAATCGTTATAGCTGTTCATTATACCTGTTAAAAATATCAGAAGTCTTAGAAAAAGTCCTAGAAACTGTTATTTATTATTTAGCCCGAGATCATGTCACCGATTTCGTAAAGAAGTATTTCTATCTCATCAAGACATTCAAATCTACCAAGAAGTTAATAATCGTTTATCTGAATATAAGAGTAAATCCCCGTATTTCGATTCAATTTCCGTCAAAACGACTTTCAAATGCCTGTGTACTAATACTGGTTGTACTACTATCATGTTTAAGATCTAAACAAAACGTTTTCATTACATCTTTAAGTTGTTGTTGCGTAGATGGCTTTGCAAATTAATTTTATCCATATGTGATACAATGAAATGACAAAAGTAAGTTCATTTTTCATTAAATCGAATAGTTTTTTCTCTCATAGCTGGAGCTCCATTAGTTGTTGTGGGAAGCAATTTACTTTTTAAATTCAATACTTGCCCACTTTTAAATTATTAAACTCCTATACTTCACGAAAACTATCAGTGCTTTTGTTCGCTTCGTTCATAGGAAGCAAGGCTGCAAAGTGTTTCATTAACTTTTGAACTGTTTATTGATGTATGTCTAATAACAATAACAAGCCTACCTATACTATTTACATCGATATTTTCATCGAGTACAGTATTATTTATCAATATTTATCAATTTTTTTGGTCGTATCTTGATACTCTACTGTTCAAGCTGACATTGGTATTTCTTTAATTCTTTCAATGATTTGTTTTTTTTTATTTGCGAAGACATTAAAAAGAGTTTTGGGAATAAATTATGAATGTTTTTAAATGTTCACGTCTGTAAACTGGTGACAATGCTAAGAGTTGGCAGATGCAGCTTGATTGTAGCTGGTAACAAAGCCCCATAGCGATATATTTTGTTTTCCAAAATTTAGTACAAGTTAAGGAAAGTGTTCAGATTTTTCTTCATCTGGCATTTCATTCACAGTTTTATGGTTGAAGAAAGATATATCTCAATATTATAAGTTCTAGCGGTAGTTTCATCTATGCGTAAAGTACATATCAATTTGTCACCATTTTCTAAACATCTACACTTTTATTTCCACAAGTCTTGAAATGATCTCTTTTTTGCTGTTTATTTGTCCATAGTAATTATTTGTTTTAAATAAAGATAATTATTTCACTACGTCACTGTAAATGCGTCATTATAGTCTTTCTTTACGGAACAAATGCTACCAGAGTGAACGAAAACAAGTCAAAGAACGACACCAGCGTTACCAGATGTCTTTCAAGGTATTATGGATCGGCATTGCCAAACCTGTTGAAGTCTCCTTGAAATTATGTTACAAAAGTGTATGTTCGTTACTGAAACTTTATAATCAATCGAAAATGATCATACCTTTTTTGGAACTGAAGTGGCTCTGTTAGAATTATGAAATAGATCACTTGATGACCCACGGGTTATAGGTTTCCTAGGCCTTATCTAGACGATTATGATGCTTATGTGGTCTCTGATAAGAAACTTTTATTAGCTTTGTCGAGTTGGAAAAGATTCATCACTGGTAAATCAAAGTTGAAGATTACTCCCCATAGAAATACTCATACCGAAAGAGCTTTACAAGATCATCAAGGTTTTAATTAAAATATTAGTGTTAGTATAATTTATTCATGTTAACTCAAAAACCAATTTATCGTTTTTTGCTCTTACATATTCTATTTGTAGCATAATAAAGAAATGGCAAAAATCTACCATGCTAACCATTATTTTTTATGCCATTCAGTTCAATATATCCCAGTTTACATCTTTTCTATATATCTTAGGCTCTCTGGCAGAAAAGTTAATTTCCGAATTTTGCTAGAAATTAACTGTTCTTTCTCCTGTCTTGCAAACTGAGCCACTAAATTCTACTAAGTATTTTCATATTTCTAGTTATCTTCGTTACAAAATTATTTAGACGACTCAAAAAATTAAATAAGAACCCTATTTATAGATAAGAAATCACGCAACTGAAATAGAAGCACTGATGAAAGCACATTGCATAATTATATAGAACTAGGTAGGAAGTATTACATTTAAATAACTAAAAACACATAAAACAGATGTCGGTACATGAAAGTAGAAGAATTTGCATCTAGTTAATTATTTCAAAAACACATTTTATAAAAATTATTATTCCAAGATCAATTCTTTTTTAAGCGCCTTATACTATCTGAGCAAATATATATATATATATATATATATATGAAGGCATGCTGCATTCAAATTCTTATATACGTACATAAGTCTTGTCTGGGGATCATCTTTGGATCTTTGGGGCTGTCTAGTAATGCATTTATACTGTAACAGCCTAGGCGACTTCCATCAAAATATTCTTTGCTTCTCACGAAAGGTCCTTCTACGTCATCATAACTAGAAATTATGAAAAAAATCTTAAATGATTTATTATAACAGACATGGATAAATTTTCAAAATCAGGTTCCTTTGTTAACATTTAACTCAAACATTACCTGAAGAAAAGGCTTATTAACAAATACAGTAAACCAAAACATATATTGTCAGCACAGTCTTGTAGTTATTGTTAATCTCGCGTCCAGGTTATAGACAACTAAATAAATAAATAACATACATGCGAGACACGGATGCCTGTCAATATATGCCTATAGATTAGTCACCAGTTGCAATGGTACCATTTTGCTATTTAAAAATCACATCTTGATGTAGAGCTTGTCAGAAGATGAAAACTGAATATTTCATAAACTCTCTTCTCATATTTCCATTCGCAAGAGATTTTTGTACAGGCGGATTTTAAAAGTCTCTGTTCTCGAAAGCGAGAGTACATGGTTTAAATAAGAACAAGCATATGAATACAATAAATGCTGTGACGAAATTTATATCTAGCGGACAAAATAGATGTCCTGAATAAATCATTTTTAATTTGCCTTTTTTTTTCTCATATTAAGTCGAAAGAGTTTTACCATGCAGCATTTGCACGTGGAAATTTGCTGAATTTCTGAAAAGAATTTCTGCAGTTGAAAGGCAAATCGAAGACAGAGTTTCTGCTGCTATCTCCAAGGAAGTTGAAATTTATAGTCAGCTGGTCACAGTTCTAACATTTAATTCGATCATACGTCGTCTTGATCCCCTCTAAAGTTATGCACATGTGATGCAAAGATTTCATGGCAGGAGTACAAGCCAAAGTTTCTATAGCGGCGTAGGCGAATGGATGTGTTTTCCAAGCTAAGGCCTGTCATCTGGCGCTTCCTATGAGAGCAAACGCAGCGAATATCCTTCAAACACTTCCCAAAAACCAGAGGTTAAACTTCTGAAATTCTATCCGGTACGTTATAGCCGGGCTTTGGGGAGAATTTGTGGAGTTTCACTTATTTAATTCTAAAGTTCTAACTTAGAACCCCACGAACATTAACAAACGAATAATCGCTGAAGTGTGTGACTAAAACACGAAAGACTTAAAGAGGGTTTACAACCATTTATTTTTAAGTATATTTACAATCAGTTCCTACTTGGAACTTTACACAAAGCCTCAACTCGGGCTTAAACTTAAATAACAAGGAATTTAAATTAAACTAGCTTAACTAAGCTATTTGAAAGGTACGGCCGAAGCTATCAAAAATCTAACTAGTTAGCCCCTAAGTATTAATAAGTCGGTGAAGCCAAGCAAGGGCCTAAGGTATGGCCGAGCGTAGTAACTAAGAGAGAAATTAGCCAAAAGCAAACGCGCGCTAGTCAGGGAATCAGACTCTCTCTCTCGAAGTCGGTGAAGTGTCGACTTAAATAGTATTCTTTCTCATTTGCATTAATTGCGTTTCTGAGATTACATTCTGGCAGGAAATTGTAAGTTGAAATTAGAATATGATAGGAAAGGTGCAAAACTTAAGATAACTGTTAATAAACATACAATAAATCTTACAAAGTGTTTAAAAGATTATGGCCGATTTCAATTAGAATCCCGTCGACAAAACCTACGTAAACATTCCAGGAATTTGCCACAGATGTTGAAAGAATGTCTCATTTCGCCTTTTTGGTGTGTCCGACAGAAACAAATGAAATCCTCTCCCTGCAGTCCATCATTGACGCCACCCGTGATACTGAAATACAGAAAGCTCTGCGAATGGCGAATATCAAGGATTTAAAAAGAACTATAGTGTATGCCATGAAATTTGTGACAGCTCAGCAAGCAACTAGTAGAGACCGCCACCCCATTACAGCTGCTTACGTTAAAGAGCCAGTGGATCAACTGACTGCTCGTCTAGACGATTTAAACAGGGAAGTCAATGGTTTTGATACGAAATAGGAGTGGCAAGAAATCAGTCCGAAAGCGCCGGAACTGCCGTACTGGAGGCCATTGTCGAAGGAACCGCAAAACGCAGAAAATAAAACCATACCCAGTAACGACGCAGAAAACAAATAAGTCTATCTCGCGGAGATGAAGCTGCCAGATTATGAAAACCACCATTTAAAACCTCTTCAGATTTCTGCAATGAGTGATGGCAGTAATTCAGTTTTCATCATGGGACATATCAATCGATTTCCTTGTAATATGACCATAATAATGTTACCATCATTCGAAAATATCTGGATCAACAACTGGAAAGCAAACTCATCTGGACGCCGTCCTGCAGACTCCGTCAGAACAGAAGATTAAAATCAACTAAAATTAAATGTTATCATCACGTTCGGAAGTGCCGCCTACCATCACATGGCATATGTAGCAGATAGTACAGTTTCTTGCATACTGGGATTGGACTTTCTAAGGAAATACAACTTTTCTTGGACTTAAAAATAACGAACTACATTCTGCCTTTCAGGACGTAACCGTATTCGGAATTAATGATGAAGGTGTTAAATCTGCCTACAAACTCATAGCTCAAGACGTTATCACAGAACCAGCAGGAGTAGAAGTCTTGCTTCCTGGATCTTTAGCCGAAAATAGAAATTTCCGAATTTCTGTATCTTCTAAGACCCTAATATGGAAGTTATTTCGTAATGCAAAACTAAGCGATGAAAAGAGGAGTGCTGTCGAATGTGGAATTCAAGAATTTCAAAACGTTTTCTCCTGCTCGTCTTCTTACATAGGTCAAACTAGCTTGACACAGCATAGAATTGATCATCCACCAATCAAACAACATTTAAGACATCTACCGATTGCTAAGCAAGAAGAGATAAGAAAACTTCTAAAGGACATGCAAGAAAGCGACGATATCGAGCCTTCAGGAAATCATTCGGCTTTGCTGTCATTCTGTTCAGAAAGAAAGACAGTTCAACTAGATTTTGCGTTGACTATAGCTGCTTGAAAGAGGTTACGAAGAAAGACAGGTACCATATTCATAGACCTGATGACATTCTGGACATCATGTTATTGTTTCGAATACCCGAAGTGGCCCAACATTTACACCAATTCCATGAGTCCAAATACCTTTAAAAAGTCTAAAAGGAGAAGAGGTTTCGAAACATCCTCCTCCAGGACTAACTCAAGACAAAATAAAATATGATCAGGTAATGCCTGAGCAGCATTACACTTAGCGCAGAAATTTAGTATACATATGCCAGCCTTGTCCCTAACCTCTGTTCAATCATTTAGATGTTGATCTGGTGATCGGCTGCCAGTTAGATCCCTACATCCACAAAATCAGGTTGAACAATATTCTTTGCATAGCTCAGGCCTCGTTCGATAGCGATAAGCTCAGATCTAAACATAGAGCAAGAATTTGAATTTTAAGTCTAAAAGCAGAAGTAGGAATCCTGATGAAGGTACCACTACCAAAATGGCCGTGATCATTCTTGCTGCCCATCTGTATATATTAGAAGCGTCTTTAGGGATATTTTCCCGGTCCGTCTGTCTCATGAATTCAGGGTTGTCAGCATTTTTATGAACTTTGTTAAAAAATTCGGTGTGAAAATTAATGCCACTAAAGTCATAGTATGGCCACAGATAATTACGTTCAATCCGGCAAGGGGGCAGCAAATTAACAAAACTTTGCAAAGTTATTCGAGAAAGAGGACTGTTAGAGAGATAACTGAGAAGCTTATTATAATATTTAACAAATTAAAATTTTCCTTTCACACTCAGTGGCTGGAGTTCACATTCAAACAGAGCAATACCAGTAGGGCAGCTATGCCTCAAGCATTTAAGCCTCATTTCTGTTCTGCAGATTCTGATCTTAATAGAAGATTAGAATCTGCAGTACAAAATAAATAGCGAAACCATATTCCAAGATAAGGGGTAATAGGGGGATAATAAGTTAGGGGATTCCGTAATAAGGGAAGTATAAATTAATTTCGGAGTTAGGGCATCTGCTCCCTAATATATATTGTACTAGATTTAGCCTTTTCCTGCCTCTCACCTCCGGAGTCTGGATATGCCTATTTCTAAGAAACTCTTAACCTATTGTATATCCATTAGCAGCTTCTCATAAGTTAAGTTCTGGCCATTCGCGACAGTAGTAGCTTGATAATTATAAATGTGTCTATTAGTAGTATAAAAACTAGACGAGACTTGAAATTATTGAAATCAACTTGCGCGCATCGACGACAGCGCTCACATCTTTAAGACTGAGGTTAATGTTAGCTTCAGTTTCCTTCATATCACAGCCAGAGTGACAGAGGACAACATAGTTAGCAAAAATGCCAGCTTTATATCTCATAGATATCACCTTTTCGAATCCAGCAAAGAGCAGTAAAAAAAAACAAATTGCCAATAACCGAGCCTTGGATTGCCTAAGTCTGATGTCTTTAGATAGGGTCTTATTAAATTTAACCCTGACATTTCTGGCTTTCAGAAAATTTTAAATCCAGGGCATTGACCCTCACGCCAAACTCATCAAAATGTGTTTAATAAGTTTATTACGCCATACCCTATGAAAGGTCTTGGTCAAGTACAGGAACACGGACACTCTATGACTAGTAGGCCGTAAATTATAGGCCTCTCTAATACTCTGTCAAAATATAAAATGTTCTTTCCTATAACAGTATTGTTCCTGTAGAAGCAGGTTTCTTGTCTCAAGATAGTAATTAAGTCGAGCAATATTTTGTCCCATAATTTTACATGGAGTACAGGTCAAGGAGACAAGGAGCTAACTCTCAGGTAAGCTAGTACCTTTATCTTTCCTCCCAATCCGAATAATAATAGCTCTCTTCCAAGCAAGTGGTAGACTACCACTCCCGCATGACATGTTAAAGATATCCAACAGTCTAAGCTTACCATTAGGGCAGACGCAAAAGCATTTGGCCATGTATATTATTGAGCCATGGGGATTTCTTCCCCGTATAGAGGCAACACTATACGGGGAAAAACATTTTTACCTCGAGCGCGCGAGACTGTCTGTTAAAATTTCTAAATTTATGCTGCTTTTAAATATTTTAGCCCAAACAGACACTAAACCAAATGTTCTCGAAATGAGTGTGTCTGTAAATGAAAAAAAGGCCTTTTTGAGAATAATATAAAATCTGAAAGCTTTCAGACTTTTTTATATTTCATTTGTATAATGTAACTCGAAAATCTAAAGAAGCGAAGCTTGTAGAGAAAGTAATAATGCAGAGGCAAGTCAATTTAACCAGTTCACCGTTTTCCCCGAGAAAGGCAAGTCCACAGGAAACGCTTCATCCATTAGCAACTGCAGACTCTCATTGGGATGAAATGTGGGCTGGATTGTAACCTCCGAGATAGATTCGTCACATGTTGTTTTTCCATCCCCCAGAACGAGTCGAAACTGAAAAGAGGTGATTAATAGCTGTTATTTCGGCAGTGGATTTGCATTAGGATCACGCTGGGCTGTATCAAGAAAGTAAAGGAGAGGGCACCTCTTTCTCCGAGTGGATATACCCTCAAGACATTTCGTGAAATCCACAACTTCCTCCCTTCCATTAACGAACAAAGAGTTTTGAAGATTTTAAATGATACCTTTTTAACTCCTAACTAGTCCCTGAGGATATATGCTGTATATTGTTATTTTATTATTCTTTGAATTGCATTGAAATGTTGAAAATTACAAAATTGTAAAAAAAAAATATTCACTTCAAAGAGGGAAATATATGTAAAACAGGAAGTTTGTACATAATAAAAACAAAAGAATAAAAAATATAAATTTAATTTCCTTTGTTTAACGCTTCAAACAGAACTTATCAAGGGAAAAATGTTTTGAAGCCTTAAACCAAGTTGATTAATGAGTGACGTAAAACACGTTTCGTTCCACTGAATTCTCTGAGACTTTAAAGAGCTTTAAATCAATCCAACTTTCTTTTCAAACAGAATTTATTTTAAAAGTCTCATAAAAACTTTCTTGAGGCTTTTAAAGTAAATTCTATTTGCAAGGAAATCTGGATTAATTTAAAACGGTTTAAAGTGTCTGAAAAATAAAATTTTTTATACATTTAAAAACTGTGTCTTTTCTCTTTTCGTTTAAACTCGTTCAAACTAAAATCATATCTATGCTTGCTGATAAGAACAGACTCCTAGTGGCAACATATATCTTGTGGTAAGATCCAAAAAGTGGGGTTAAAGCGAAAAAAAATTTCTTTAAGTGATACACCAGCCTTTGTGTTTTAACAACTCGATAGGATGATTCAGTGTGCCTCAGAGCGACAGGCACGCGGTTCAAGTTGATTTGAAGTTCAAGTTATTTCATTCAAGAGCTTCAAGTTATTTCATTTGAAACTTTTTTTTGGGGGGGGATATATATTTTGAACAAATTTTCTCCTTAAAACCAAACTTTAAAGTTTTTTTCCCCTTTCTTATTGGCAATGCTATAAATCGTTGCTTTATATGCCGAAAAATCATGGCTCTCACAGCAGTTTTTAGCAATTAAATGCGAATAATTATCTTCGGAAAGTGCTCATATATAGCCTTCCGTCCATTGCTACTTTAAAAGCGCCATTTTGCATGAACACAAAATTCTCAAGCAGCACACACATTTCATTTACATTTGACAAATAGAATTGCAGTTAAAAAACTTTTTTCCAAGCAGGGGATTTTTTATAGCAAAGTCGTTTGAAAAATGTGAGAGCAGCTTCTGTATATTATAGAAATATCATTGTTTCTCCATGCTGTGGAATTTGAATATTTTCACTAAATTATATTTTCAGAAAAATGTGCATAGTTAAGAGATAATCATACACATATAGATAATTATACAGCTGTGACAGTAAAAACGTTAGTTGCTGTGATACCTATACAGACGTGATAGTAAAAAAATCGCTTTATAAACCTGTTACTCTTTGTTATCTTTTTTTTGGCGGGGGAGGAGAAGATCTCGATGGCGATATTGCAATATTTTGTCAAACATATTCCATTCTACAAGATTAATATTATAAGCAATTATTTTTAGGAAAATCTTTTTAACTAAGATAGAGGAATTTAGTTTTGCATAAAAACACTAAGCGTCAATTACCGTAACTTATATCTCAAATGAAAAAAAAAGAGTCTAAAAGTTATTTTTTCCCAACCAAGAACCAATATACTTACTCAAATCCTTTTGATTTCACAAGAAACTCAGTAAGATTCTGCCCTAATTCTATGACGTCATCTAACCCAATGTTTAAATCGATAAAATAGTATTCCTTTTTAGGAACCTGAAAGAATTTCAGAGTTTTTATTAGTTAAGAACGTACACGAAACAAGTATTTCATAAAATTTAGCATAGAATACTTATTGGTTTGCAGTACATTCACGCATATTATTAAGCCCACCTTTTAACACCTTTAATTTGTCAAGAAAATTATGAATTTTACTCTAAATTAGGTGTAATGGAAATATTTTTCTTATAGCATGAAAACTGTTCTGGTTTCACCTTTATAGCTTAATAGCCTGAAGGCTGTGCTGCTGGTTGTTTCAGCGTGTTTATGGTAGTTTTTCGGCGAATGTAACGCGTCTTTGGAACTGTCCTGTGAAATACTGACGAATAAAATTGAGTTTTGATTCTTTATCAAGTGCTGTCATCAATCACTCCAAACCCAGAAATCAGTAGAATGCAACAATATTATGATTATTGCTTTCGCGTATATCAAGTAAGTGAAATAAACGAATCTAAGATTTTAGGTAACTTTTAAACATAAGATTTAATATAAATAAGCGATATTATATTTTTTTCAGTATATAGACAATATAATGATGCAGATATTTTCAAGTGATAAAAAGGAATAAATATAAAAATTCTTATATCTGTTGTCTAAAGATTTGTAATTCACTTCGAACTTAGATGAGAGTAAATTCCTCTTCGGATTTATAACATCTAAAAAATTCAATAAATAGCTTCTTTGAATATAAATCATAAAGACATTTTCTTTGAAGATAAATATAAAAAACTTATTTCCTAATTTTTTAATATGCAAAATTTTCTATAACTGCTCTCTTTAGCATTAACATAAAGAAACAGATTTGAGTTTACAACGGAGTATAACACGTGGACATATTTTTCAGAATGTTCAAATTTCTAAGTAATGACGAATTTTAATACCAGCCACTTCTATAAAAATGTTATTCATTAACCTTTTGATTGTTATAACATTTTAAAATATCACGGTATCTTTTCCTGTGCAATATCTGTAATTTTATTTATACAAGTTAAGCTAAAATGCTTATAAATCGGAAAGTGTTTGAATTTACCAGGTGACATTGCTTCATAAAATAAATCTTCAATTAGAATTCTTCCTTTCATTTATTTTTATGACGTCAGCATTGTGTGAGCGCTCTTGACTAAGTCCAGTAGTATGCCCACTGAAGAAGTAGAAAAAGCTTCTCATATATCTGAATACAAAAACCATTTTTTTAATATTCAAATTCTCAGAGGTTGTTTCAGAGCCCAGTATGGATGAAAGATTGCTGCATCGTTAAAATGACCTTTCAACAGACCAGAACAGGGTTCTGGCATGTCAGTCAAGACTTTTAGTCATCAAGACTGAAGTCTTCATGACGGATTCGATGGCTGATTGATTTGGCCATCAAGACTTTCATACGGTCGTTGGCCGTCAAAGTACCGTTGTGACTACTTCTGATGAGATATATCAAAATTAATTTTTGTTCATTGTATTAAGAAGGGATTTTCCTTCTTCCTCTCCCTGAAATTTGGGTGATCTTAAATAATGCGTCACAATAGCTGCTCTGACTGCTGAAATAAACAACCCAGATTTGTTCAGGAAAACGTGTTTGGGACACTGACATTTGTCATATTACAAAAGGATCACACATATAAAACATTTCTAATTTAACCATGTAAACATCAAGACATATTCCTCTACTACACTGCTGGCCACCCTGAAGGAAGCATGCCAATAACATGAAATTTACAACATGCATTAGCGGAGGTGAGATATGCAAATGATTAGAATTTCAGCGTAGACGCACATTACGCTCGCCTGTGGCGCCACGTCAAAGCACTATTTAAGGCTTGGAGTTTTCGACGATTTCAAGTTTGGTAATTGTGTTTTTCTTGTGGTTTTTTCAAAAAAACGATCAATTATGCCTCGTAGTAAACAGCGATCATCGTTTGATCAAGTATCCGAGTTAGACAGACGAAGGAGGGACCTACCAAGAGTGTGGTTTCAGAGAAATCAGTAGTCGTGTTAGACGAAACCAAACAACTGTAATGCGAATATGTGACCGTTGGATGCAGGAGGGTACGACACCGACGTGTTCGATCGCATCCCCCTCAGTGCACCACCTCACATGATGACAGGAACATTGTGTGCATGTCAGTGACGGATAGCTCAGTCACATCACGAACCATAGAACAGCACATTCAGTCTGTAACGCATCATCCAGTGTCTGCGTGTACCATTCGACGCCGTTTACAGCAGAGTGGTTTGTCTGCAAGACGTCCGTTGCTTCGTCTACCCTTGACGCAGAACCACAGACGTCTCCGCCGCCAATGGTGCGATGAAAGAAGGATATGGACGGCAAAATGGAATGAAATGATCTTTACTGATGAGTCATGCTTCTGTCTGCAACACCACGATGGTCGGATTCGAGTCTGGAGTCACCGTGGAGAGAGGATGCTGAACAGCTGCATTATGCACCGCTACACTGGTCCTGCACCGGGTATTATGATATGGGGCGGTATTGTATATGACTCTCGCACTCTTCTAGTACGCATTGTCGGTACTTTAAACAGCCAGCGCTACATCTCCGAGGTGTTGGAGCCAGTTGTCCTTCCTTACCTTCAGGGCTTGCCCACAGCCATATTTCAATAGGATAATGTGCGCTCACACGTGGCACGCATTGTCCAAGGGTTCTTCGTCAATCGCCAGATTGAATTGCTTCCCTGGTCGGCTCCCTCTCAGGATCTTTCGCCGTTAGAAAACATGTGGTTCATGGCTGCTGAACGATTGACCCAGATTACATCCCAAGATGCCACACCAGATAAACTCTGGCAACGTGTGGAAGCTGCTTAGTCTGCTGTACCTCAATAACACATCCAAAGTCTCTTTGAATCAATGCCGAGGCGTGTGGCAGCGGTGATCTCCAACAATGGCGGTTACTCTGGCTACTGATTCTGGAAGAAACCACACTTCACAGAAGTCTATAAATTTAATCATTTGATACTTGGTCAACATGTTATCTACTAAATAAATTTTGTTGTGATATATCTTGTCTTCCTTGGTGTTGCAATTTGGGTGGCCAGCAGTATATTAGAAATGTTCCAGTTACGCTATTAAAACTCCTGTTTCTATGAAACTTCGCATTTTCCTATTTCTTTTGGGCTGTTGTGAGTCAATTGTCGCGGCACCAGATTGTTCTTGAAATATCATTAAACACAAGTACTCCGACCAGGCCTGAGCTCGAAATTTCACGGCACCAAATGTTGTGGTATCAAATGTTCTAGTCTTATGGTACCAGACGTTAAATACTAACTGTTACAATTATTTTACAACAAAACCAAAAATCATTGCGTTGTGTAATACTAACCCGAGCAACCCCTAAGACCAAGCAGGAGTACTGGTGTTAAGAACATTCACACAAGTCATCATAAGAAAAACTCTGAATCAATTATATATATATATAACCAAGGATATTTATTGCAGCATTATAAGGAAGACACTCAATAATTAATTAACAAATAACTGCAATTAACTACACATTAATCCATAATTCTAAACTAACCAAAAATCACTACATGACAGGGCTAATCTTGTATTTACAGGTTATATAATTAAAGAGTCCTGGAAATAAAGCAGTGTTCTTGCAATTTGTAAGTTAAACTTCTGCCTATGAAATGTATTATAAGGCTCGTTTATACATTTCATTTGGTTGAATGATTATAATTTTTATAAAGAGTCTGAAAAGATTTCTAGTGCATTCAAAAATGTGTGTTAAGTACTTATCGTTTTGAAGATGAAATCATCATCCTCTTTAGAGAAAAAATGTCAACAGATACAATCGTTTCTTAACACTAAGAAGTCCAGCGTTATAAAATCATTTACGCTGAATGATGTTTACAAAATTAAATCATTATTAATAAAGAAAATATATAATTTGATGCATCTAATCATGTATGAATACATCTTGCATTGTAGCACTTCATTTTATTCTGCCTTTTAACATATGCATGTTTTTCTGAAATGGAAACTTTATAACAGTTTCGTATCAAACCGTTTTAAGTTCCTCTATTTCACTGAGCTAGAGTATTTTAGACTTTTTTTCCATTATAATAAAATCACGCTAAATTATAGCTTTAGTATACCTTGCAAATGTAACATAATAATAATGGATTTATCATTTAAATATTCCAAACGCTAATATTTAATTTTTTTATGGTTAAAAATAAACAATCTTATAAATTTCTCTTTTTAGAAAGCCCTTAAATACTGTCTGTTTAACTAAATGGAAGCTCTTAATTTCAAAAGCATTAAAAACCTCTTCTTTAGAAATTACAGTAATTTTATAGTTATCTACAGTTATTCAAACACACAACGATGATAAGGTAAAATTGTTTTATTATTGTAGGTATTGCATAAACATCATTTCATACACACAGGTAAAACAATACATTCATATGATTCGATTTGAAAACAAAGTTTTCAAAAATGGTTTCCCAACTTTAGTTAAAAGTAAAACCTTTCTGAAAGAAAATAAAAGTGTTACTCGAAGAGTTCACAAATTATAAGCGCTTAATAATTTTATAAAATACAATATGCATGACGCAAACACAGAAGCAGTTTTATATATTTTGAATTGAAATCATATGTAAAATTATTCCTTTTACTGCTGTATTTATTTTGTTTTGGTACACTAGGACAGCACTGACTCAAAAATACTCCTTTTGAATATTTAGGACTAAATAAGAGAAAATTCTTTTTATCTTTTTTATATGTAAATAATATTTTTAATAATATTTTTATCCAAATGCATGCATTATAAGTCTTCAGAAGGGACCTATAGTAATTTAAAAGACACATTCTGAAATCTGAACAGCTATCAAATTTCTGTACTAATTTGACGTCACTTTCATGAAAAATCTCCTGAACCCCTTCAAATTGCGTAGAAATTATTAAATATACAAAACTGCTAAATTACATTTATTGCATAATTTAATTAGTAATCCCACTTTTTTCTTCTTTAAAAAAAATGATCTGGAACTTACCTACACTCATAACCAATATGTACAAATATTATCAGCAATAGCATGAAAACAAGTAAGCCCTTAGTTTTATAATAAATTTCTTACCAGCGTCTTATTTACTGTACAATGCCTTGGATACCTTCTACAAATAGATTCATCTGCTAATATACAGTGATCAGGGTACTTAGCACAATATTTGCTCTTCACAATCCTGCAGTGGGGAAAAAATAAACAAAATTTAAAACTTTATACTTGTTGAGTGGTTACGTGATTCAAGCAAAGCATAATAGAGCCACCCTCTCAAAGGAAAGACCCACCAGCGGCCGAGCATTAAGATCACTGGACATTGATAGTTCCAAACTGGCTACGAATCCAGGGGGGAAGGCTGGCTGCGTCGGCGTTTTCTTGGTTTTCCCCATGATTAACGCTCCGCGATGGCATCCCTCGCCTTAAACAGATAGCCCTGGTATGCTTTGCCGTTATAAACTAAATAAACCCAAACCAACTCTCATGGAAAAGGTGCCACCAAAGAAGGCTTTGTAACGAAAACTTACCTCTGAACTCGTTTACGCGCTACACATACAGTAAACTACTAAAATACTCTAAAACCAGACAGTTCGCTAGATTTTGAACCCAGGCTAAGTTGCAAGTATTTAGCATTCTTGTGCGTTTCACCATTGGTGGACAAGAATACTTCAAAACAATCTTACAGAAGTAGCTTTAAATCTTTTACAAACTTTGAATACTTAAAACCGGTTTCAACGCTCCTGATAGCTTACGCAAAAAGGACTGTTTTAATGATATTTATATAACTATTTATAGTTATTAATTATAGTTACAATTAGTTAGTAGACTATATCAAACGTACACAAACTCTTTTACTCAGATTAAATCCCGGTTCGAATTATAAGTGTTCAGCGTTTTCAGTCGCCAAGCCTCTTTAAGGGGACTGAGATTTTACGCATTTGTTTTAGGTAGATAATTGGTTGGTCCACTGATTACAGCAAGGACTGCTTGCCTTATAAGAGATGTCTTCGTGGGAAATTTCTAAGGTGAAACTGATTTTCTAATGGAATTTTTTAAAATGTCTTATCAACTTCAGAACCCCTTGCAACTTGTCAATCTTTGGAAATTGAAAATGGGTACCTTCACAAAAAAGATCAGTTGTATTATCCTTTTGGCCATTCGTTGGTTTCTAATGAATGGATGACAAAGTAGCACAGTGATACGTTTCCTTCGAGCTTTTACAAGAGCACTTTTTTCCTTTGAAGCCTAGAATTTTATTAGGTGAAATTCGATAAAATAATACAGTTTCATCTGTATTTGTAGTCGTTTTTGCCTCCCTCCTATCCTTCCCAAATTTCATTTACCTTTTTTTTTTGTCCAATCTGTTACATGTTGCATATCTGCTGATTTTTTTTCATAACAAATAGTCTTAAGAGTAATATTATGTCTTTGCTTAAATTTGCCTAACCAATCATTTGATGCTTTGAAGTTATGTAGTTCCAAATAGTAGGCAATAATATTCTACCTGCAGTAATACTGATCACTCTTACAAACCAAGTCAGTTGAACACTACTGTATCGATTTCACATGTTTAAGTTCTTCTAAATTTTATGGTCTCGGAATGCTCATTTGAATAATTAATGAATAATATTTTTATTTCTTTATCCTTTAGAATATGACTCACTTCGTTTTTACTTATTCCAAATTTTTGCTTTAAGTCTCTCAACCTAAGCTTTTAAATTTCTGGTACATGAATTACACCAACTTTCCGTTTTATGTTAATTTTTCTTTCTTCCTTGCTATAGCGCATGTAAAAATAGCTCACAAGAGTACAAAGCTACATTTTCTTTTTGTTCCTAGTCCTAGCAAGAACTTGGAATGAGAGAGGTTTTCATTCTATCCACGTTGTGAGATCCTTCTATGGAAGATGGTCTATTTATCTCACTACATTCCCTTTCTCCTTAGTCTCTATCTTGGATTGCCTTACAATTTACTAACACTGTTTTCTTTCCCCTACTGAGAACTGTAGCAAGAATAACTGGGATTTGAATTCTATGCTCGTGAAATATCCTTTTGATTGCACCACAAGTTGCTTTTTTCCAATGTATTGTTCTCCTTTTCTCTACTACAAAGCAGTTTTCAAAAAAGAGAGGGTTAACTTTTCATTTTACTGTTCCTTTATCACAAGACTATCTCTCACTGAGCTCGAGCTTGCCGTTAACCTCAAAAGGTTACTAATAAAAAGTATTTCTATTTTTATTTATTTTCTACCTCTATTTTATTTTTCAATTTTTTTTCAGCGTCCTTTAATAAGAGGTACATGCATTAAGGTCACTGTACAAAGATCACATCACGTACGTCACATGTAAAGCGAATGCAACAGTCATGGCACTCCGTGCTTTAATTGGACGAAAATCAAATCTCAACATCAAAGTAAAGAAAATTATATATTTTTCACTCATTAGGTTTATTCTACTTTACGCAATACCTGCATGAGCAGCAGCGAACAAAAATAAAAGACTTAAGATCGATGTGTAGTGAAAAATAAAACATTACGTGCAATAGTAAATACCCCATGGTATGTAAGGAGCTTACAAATTCCCTCGGATTTCACCTTTCAACTCATCCGTAATCAAATTCTAATATCAGCACACAACCTTTTAGAAAGTATTAAAAATTCGCTTTATGAAGCCATAAAAGAAATAATTAATAACGATCCAACAGTGACCACGTACCATCCACCATAATGCGCTTCGGTGGTAATATAAATATGTAAACAATTAGCTTCATAAAATTTACATATGTGTAGATTACATACCTGTCAAAGCAGGTTCAAAGATTTTGATTTTCCCTGGCAAAGAAGGATAGCTTTCTTGAAAAATAACTGTGTCAGTTCTTTGGACATATCAAATGAAAAAAAATCAAATATTTATTTTCAGTCCTACCCTTGTATTAAAGAATAGGACGAACAAAAATATTAATTTCATTCATGCACAATGAATATAAAATAATTTGCACAATTTTCATGTGCTACGTGACATATCTAAGCAATATCTCCCATTATATATACTGATTAAGGATAACAGAGTTGATAACGTATGATACTACTTTAAATTTGAAATGAAGAAAGAAGCATTTAAGAAAACTTCTGTGATTCTGTGTAGGTACAGTATTGTGTAACAATAGTCCATCGACATTAATGTAAATCCTAATCTCTCGTAACGAACCTTTTTCAGATAGTTTTTTTTTCTTTTTAAGAACTTTTTTTTTCAATGCCAGAATTCTACTGCTTTATAGATGTAAATGGTAATTTAAAAAATACGTAAGTTAAAAATTTACTTACTTATCCGAAATATTTGTATATTGTTGTTTTCTATTAACGTATAACACAAATCTTGGTTCACAAAATTTTATGAATTACCCTAGAACTGCGCTGCTGATTTCGGTTTCTTTTTCCTGCTATAAAATTACTTCTTCAGTCACACTACAAAGACGGAGGCAAAAATGTGCAAATATTTGCATATTTTTGTGTCTACGCCATTTTTTTTTCTTTTTTGCATGTCTGTATATATTCAAAAGAATATAACTTAAAATTAACTTTTACAACATTCTTTCTAATAATTTAGCGAAATGTTTTAAGATTATGAAAGCTTTTACACTTACCCATTATCATTGCAAAATGTATAAGCTGGCACTTCCAGTAACTCTGGTTTTTGTATGTCAATATCCAAATTTGTCGGATATTGAAAAGCATATCCAAGAAATGTAATACATTGATACAAGAAGCCTGTCAGGCAGATGAGTAGAACTATCGTCCTGAAAGCCTTTCGTCGACTGTCAACAGTGCACAAGATGCTTGACACAACAGTCACAGATGACTCCTTGAAGACTTTGGAGATATACTTTTTCAGAGTTGAGCGTTTCTTCAAAGCCTCATCTTCTGAAACCTTCTCTTCGAAAGATGGCATAGATAAGAAAGAAGACATCTTCTAAATCAATTGCATATATATGAAGTGCTTAAGTTTCTGTATAAATGCAGTGTTTCAATAGCGTTAGGGTTTTTAGGTCTGAAAATAAATTTTAAAATATAAATTTGATGACTTTGAAAATGTTACAAAAGGAATTTGCTCAGAAATTTTCAATATAATATCACTTTGGGAAATGATATTATTATAGGATTAGAAATTTCACAGCATACCTATTTTTCCCTGCAATATGCAATAAATTAAAAACTTAACACATATACTGTTATTTAATTAACAGGATGCATCCATTAAGTATCGAAAGTATTTTGTTTGTATAAGTAAACTTTTTAATTGAATTTCAGTGAAGTTAGGCCGAAAGTGGCATGATATATGATACATATTCTAAATGTTGAGCCATATATCTGTAATGCAATCGCGTGTATCTTAGATTTGTAACTGGTGATTGTAAGTAAGTGTAATTGGTACATTTGTAATACTGTAATCTAAACTTAAACCAGTAATCTCTATCTGAACACAGGACCATCAGTGATCTCACTTAGTCGGTGATTTACACAAGACTGTGTAGCCTGTGAAGACTTATGCATCGCTGCAAATAGCCTTGTGAATTTCTTATACGTTATGCGTTTGTAGCAGTCTCTTTTGCCTAGGTGGCGCAGCAGTATTAGATCGCTTCTGCAAGGAGACCAATAATGCTGTGAGGCAAATTTTATAGCCGTAGGGTCAGCAATCCTCTTTTGCAGCGTAAAAGTAAAAAAAAGTAGTCTGTTTCATAAACGTTTGAACAATCAACCCTTATTACATACGATTATAAAATATTAAGTCACTTTAAATTTCTGCTTAGTTTAACGAAAAAATATTTCATTTTCTTGTTATTATAGTGGTATTTTACACATTTAGCAACTCTGGATGTATGTTTTAATTATACAGTGCGATCAGAAAGAAAATATGCAATAGATTTCAGGCATAATTCTTTTAAATATTACTAATTCAGTAACATGGTATGATACATACATGCATGCTGAAGCTGCCTGGTTTTTACCACAGAATGTTTCGTACCTATTACGTTTGACTTCGCAAATCCTAATACATTTTCTCCCTCGATGTTTTCTTTTAAAAATGTTATACAATTGTAGCGGTTATTTTAATTTCCTAATAGTTATTTCTAATTTTGAACAGCTCTCCTTACTTTCTTGTTTTTCGTCTACAATTTCCTGCCAGATTGTGTTTTCAGAATCGCGTTTCGTGTAGATGAGGTCGAACCAGTATTTAAGAGGAAGTCTCGGTCAACTCCGTAGAAGGAGCTCAGAAGTTCTTAGTGCAACATGTTCTGCCTTCTGGCCACGTCGTTGCTGTTTAAGCCAAATTTTACTACATTTGGCCGTATTGTTACGTACATGCTAGTATTCGCCGATGAGCTTCAAATAAGGGCCAGCTTTGTTAGTTATTTCTGTGGAGCTTCAGATAGTTTTTTGTTAGTTAGTTTTAGATTAGTTTTTTATTTTCTGTCTTACGTTAAAGCTCAAGTGAACTCTTCCTGTAAGCCCCAAAGGGGCCAACTGTATGTATTCTTGAGTAAAATAAAATGGTAATTAACTCTTTTTTGGACTTGTTCTTACAGCCTTAGAAGTAAGAACAAGTACAGCCTTATAATATATGCCAGCCTTAGAATGTATGCCACCAGAACGCATACCAAGCAGATATAAAATGGTTCTCCGTACATAAGTGAACAGTACATGTTTTCAATGAACACATAAATTTTCAACTCTACCCACTAAATTGTATTTCTCAGCGTCACCTTTAGTTATCATGCAGATTATACATAAGTGAAATATAAGCGAACTGTAAATAAGTGAATAACCTAAGAGACTACTATCAATATGATATGCAAATATTACACAGGAACTCTGCAAATAAGTGAACTGCAATATCCAATCGATATTGTTTAATATTAAGCATCTGAATAACTTCTTATTACCAAGTTACCACTGACTTCTAGAGTAAATGTTCTATATAAACTCACAATCACAATGCATAAAAAATTGCTAAAATCCTCATTCAGCACAGTCAAAGTCTTTACAGGGTCTCTTTAATAACCACAAATCACAAATACCCATCTTCCGAAGTAACTTTATAAATTTTCCTACAAATTTTAATATTCCATAGAACTGTTTGGCTGGGCCCAGCAGCAACAGAATTCTCTACCAATTGAGTACAAATGCTGATAGTCGTATAACAGGTGGTACAGCAACTCAACTAGTGGTAAGTAAATGAGTAAGTAAACAAGGCTTAGAAGTAGACAATTAGTCGCTACACATTTCTCAAGTATTCTAGTTGCCAAGGGCAACCAACTTAGCCAGAATCTTATACAATGAAATGAAAATCGACAGCACTGTATATTTTAATAATCCCTTCAACTGGATGAAATTGAAATTACGGTTGAAGAATGCATAAAGAATTCGGATTAAAATATATTGAAAGGAATGATCAACGATCCATTTCAGCATACTAATATGTGTATGAAGCTATGTAGTAATACTTTTTGCCATCTAATACATACAAGCAAAACTACTCTTCATTTTTATCAAGTACACTAGAATGTTGTGATCACGATACAACATTTTAACTGGATGTATTTAACAAAGTAAAAATCAAACACAAAAGGAAATGCAATGTTATGAAATCTTTCAGAGTATTTTAACTGCATTATTTCGGAACTAAGCAGAATAAAACTTAAGTTTCAAGAGCAAGAATAAAACTTAAGTTTGATCACTTCTAACTTTCAGCGAAAAACAAACAGTAATTTTCAAGTAATTGTAAGTAAAGTTTAAAAGTTAGCTTATCTAAATTCCAGTGTTTTTAGAAATAAAACTTGTTCGCCATTTCGAGATCAAACTAGTAATCTCTAAAGACAAAATTATATTAATAAAATATTAAAAATTACGTTTTCTGAATTAATTAGAAACAGATGTTTAAATATTCATTAGGAGCAGTTTAAAGATACATTATTATTAGAAAAATATTGTCAACGAATTATTAAAATATATATCAGAACTTACTGACATCTTCGAGCACAAGAAATGATTCGCTAGTAGTGATCCGCGGATGAAAAAACACCATGAACGCACAGCTTCCGTCTGATGAAATTGTTCCAGAGTCCAAAAAAGAACTCAAATACTATTCTGATCCGAGCTACTCTACTTAATAACCATGCATAAACATACCATAATTAAAAGCAATGTAACAAAATAAAAATACTGTGTATTTGTGCTGTTAGAATTATTTATTTGTTTTTGCTTACTGTGGGCGTTTACGTTATCTGCTAATAAAGAGAAACGTAAAAAGGTTTCGACAACTCTCATCGCTATGCAACAATTGCGTGTTTGTCAACCAGTTCCCTGGAAGTTGGAAATTTCCCAGCATTATTAATGTAAAAGTGATCCCCCTTGTTCGTACTGAAAATGTACTTTGTATCCTCCATATTTTATTAATTGCTTTATGTGTTTCTGTTACCTACATTATGCTTGATATAATGTGGCATGAGATAGGAGCATTTTTAGCATTTCATGTTTTACGCATTTTGTACAAAAATAAAACGATTCATGGGATATGATACGATGTGAGAACCATATAAAGCAAAAGAAAATTTCAAAACTGAGTAAAAATATTTTATCAAGGACAGCAGTTTTTATCGAACGTTAAATTTAATAGCAATGCTTAATGCCCCTCAACCGGTATAGTGGTTAGCGTCGTTGACTGCAGTGGCATGTATGGCAAGAGCACATCTTCATTGCACTCTTAAAGAAGTCATGTCATGAAACGTAAAAAAGTCATGAAGGTGTAATATTTAGTGACCTACAAATCAACTGTGAACTACGTACGGATCCAATACAGCAAGGAAGACTTCGTTAAAAGTCCTCTCATTCTATATCAGCATTCCAGTGGCATTTCCACACTGTCAAATTTCCTTTTCAAATTGATAAATATCAAATTAGTATACTATTAACATATACACAGTTATGCTAACCTGAAATCGGATCAACCATTCTAAATAACCTTACGCGTGCTAAGTACGAAATTTCAAAATCCAAAAAATGCCTACAAATGATTTTTAATTTTCAAAATTTGTGTTTCAGAAAATAGTTATTACACTTGTTAACAGCTCTAAGAATAGACGTCCTTGTTTATTAGTTAAGAACAAAGTTCTGTAATTTCAGTAAACACAGCGGTTGAGAAATGATGAAATCAGCAAACCAATGCCTTTAGGCCGCCCAAGCGGTATAGTGGTTAGCATTGCTGACTGCCGTGCTGAAGGGCTTGGGTTTGAATCCCGGAGAAAGAACGAAATTTCTAGAGCTTTCCAGTCATTTATTACGTGCTCTGTGGCTGTGTTAAATAGAGTTAAATCGATCTAGCCTTTTGCTCGAGGGGTCCAGACAGTAGGATGAGAGTCACTTAGGTTAAGGTTGCAAAGACCATGTGATGCTGCAAAATCTTGTGGAAGTTTTCCTCTATCATTTTCAGTACATCCACACCAGAGCGGTCTTGAAGCATTACAGACACCATCCAGGATACGAAAATTGCTGTTATCTATGTTATGCTAAACTACTGGCTCGATTTCATTAAGTTTTCGATCAATGTCCTGACTTGGAGGGAAATAAGCTGATGACAGAAGAAATAAATTGCCAATTGCGCTTAATTTAATAGTTACCAAATGCCGCGTGGCTAGGAATACAAACAGTGGTATGGAACTTTTAGCAATTATAGCAGCTAGTCTATTTGCGTAAGTGTTGACAAAACTTCAGGTGCAAAATATTAAATTGTGTTGAGTATAAGGTTTATAGATAGAGACAATACGTATTCATCTAATTTTTTTTAAATATCTGGAAAAAAGGGAGTTGTAGCGGATCTTGAATTTTGAAGATTTCCTTCAGCAAAATTATGTTCCTGTATTTGTCGAATTACGAGTGCATTGTTACTATTTATAAATTTGTTTTCTCTCTGGTTATCTCCTGTTCAGCACTACAGACTGAATCCATTTCTGCAAAGCCTGCTTGTAGATATAACATATACGCGAGTTCGCTGGATGATCTATCTCGTAGTCAGTACCCAGATTAGTATTGGATATAAAGCAGTTAGAACACGTTTGAGTTTCCTAACTGTTCTTATTAAAATGCCCACCAGAGCACTGAATACAAGTAGACTGATATCTATAGTAATTACTTGCATGTCCTAGTACCTAACAGCCAAAGCAACGGCTAACTCGAATGTAATGTCGGTAAAGACGGGAAATGAATCCAATATAGATCCACCCCTCAGAACCTAATTTCTTGGCGTAGTTAATGTGCAGATCAACGATTCAATCAGTCTGCCGATCTGATCTTTGCAATGGTCTTCTTGATATGATGTCAACTATCAAGATTGCTTGAAAACTATTGTTGATGACTGCAACTGCTTCTTCTGATTTAATGCAGTCAGGAATACAGAAGATAAATGTGGGCTGTTAACGAGGTCTAGGCTTTTGTACCTTTAAGATTTTTGAGAGGAGTTTCTTCTCAGTGACGCTGGCGTAAAGACTTTCCAATTGCGCCTTTTAATGATAACGAATCAACAATTTATTATTTTTGTTGCATTGGAATCGAAGTTTGTATCTCCCTCAGTTTTGTACATACCTTAGCTTTCATAGCTTGAAGAGCCATTGGAATTCTTCGAAGATACGATTAGACAGTGACCTGCGAATTTCTTCTTAGGAAGCTGTAGACATCTTCATTTATTTTTAACCGTAATGAGAGCCTTCTCAGTGCCCTCTTCTGTTGCCTAAGGGTAAACTGAAGGAATTGGGTGAGACTTTCGAGTGCTCAAAGAAGATAGAACCTCAGCAAGTTTTCTGGAGCTATTGCCGGTGAGGCCAAGGAGGACGTTAGTGCGGAAACTTGGCCTTTTAAGTTGGCAATGCAGATTTCTTGTTTTACTAGCATACGCCCTAGCTTTGCAATTTTACGATTGATAAGGATTTTGTATTTGTAATTTAATTTGTGCGAGTCTTTCGTAGCAGTGACTAATTTTAAAATATTATCAGAGCCACATTAAAGCTGTTGGAGCTTGTAATTAACACCGAAGTAACTGGAATACTGGTTGCTGAACTGGAGTGATGAATAAGGATCAGAAATCGAAACTACGGATCTGTTAAGTGATACTGACCTTGTAGACATTTTAGTCACAAAAGCTTAAGGAATTCACCTTGTAAATTGGTAAAACATTCATATACTAATGCCTTACCGAAAAATGCAAAAGGTGGTTTCTTAAAGTAGAAAATAAGTCAGTTCAAACAATGCTAATTACTCTAATAATGCACAATTCAAATGACACCCATGACTATGATGAACAATTCAAGTGGAAAAATTATGAACAATTAGTTGTTTTTGAAATCTTATCTTTTATTCATGAAAAGAAGTAAAACAATTACTTTAATGAAAATGAACCTGTCACATTTTTTGTCACATCTGGTTTTTCTAATTCTTAAAATCAGATTGCTTTAAACTTACTCTCTATTTATCATAGCAAGAATTACTTAATCAACCTAAGCTAAAATTTAATTTCTCCGCTTGAATCTATTGCACATAGTCCGCAAAATTCTCTCAAAGTATTCTACGGCTAATTGGAAACTTTGGAACATTAACTCTTTCAGACTTGACACGTTATATCGTTTATTTCTTTTACATGCTTTATTAGCTCAAAAGGGGCTATTAATCTCGAAACGTTGGTCCATTATAAACGGCCTATCATTTTTTAAATTGTTACCACCAATATCGCACTCTATTATTTTTAAAGAAGTTAAATAATGAAGAAGCTGTATATATATATTTATGTTTCTCGCATTATGATAAAAGGACGGTATCTAGAGCTATCAAATGTGACGGTATCAAAAGCTATCTATGTGCACCTGCCCTAATTTTGAATTTCGAATTTGTTTTATTATTATTTATTTCATATTTTGTAAACCTTTAATGAGTTTTTGATAAATAAACTTTGATCTATAATAGAACGGGATTTTGTTTTTGTGTTTACTGAATACCTGTTAAAAACCAAAATACGTAAAATATTGAATTTGAGGCGCATTATCATTTAAAATTTTTTTGTCTCTACCTAAAATAGAAGTCTAAGATTCTTTTAAATTTAACCTGGAAGGCTAGAGAGTAATGAATTAAGCGATTTAAAAGCAATAAACACAGTTCTTAAGCATTTCGTTTTCTACTTTTTAATGTAATTTATTTAATAAAAACCATGTCACACATTTTTTATGATAAATATTTTAGACAATTTGCCGAGCGAGAGTCTGGTTTTTAAAGAAACGATATAACGAATATAAACATATGTATGGCAAACTTTAACACTATATTTGGATTTCTAACGATATGCTATTTCTAAATATTTTGTGATTTTGCTGTCGAGTTGAATTTTATGTATCATAAAATGCGTAAAACACGATGTTTAATAAATAAAGTTAACATCAAAAAGTTAATAATAAAAGACAAAAATAAATTTTTACTAGCCATCTTACTAAGAAAAATGTATAATGATACGATGTACTAAGAAAAGACTGAAAAAATTTTATAAATGTATTCCGACACTTAACACTACATCGGGAATCCTAAACATATGCTGATATTCAGCTTCTCAAAATTTTGCGATTTTCTTTTGTTGTTGTTGAAATATGCCTATCATAAATACGAAGAACAGTGGTTAATAATTAAGCTAAAAGGACAAAAACAAATGGATTAGCAGGAGTGAGTGCAAGAGCAGACTGATAGACTGCGAGCTCGACGAGAGAGTAGCAAATTCTTCTTGGTGACTATTTAGAAACTGAAAACCTTTCAGAAATTTTTTGTTACTTTTGTTAGTAATTTTAGCTGCTTCTCTTTTATTTCAACATTCTTTTTTAAAATTTTATCCGCACTTTTGTACGTGTCTGCGTATTAGACAACTTTTCGCACTTATTAAATAGATCGGAAGCAGCGTTTTCAGTAACTTTAGAACTGTAATTAGACAAAATAGATTTTTTTAGAATTAAGCAAAAGAAGTAATAGAAAAATATATATTATCTATACATATTCATCTAAATTAAGACAAGAAATTTTTTCCGGCTATTGTGCAAAGGTAAAGTTAAATTACCTTCAAATTCCTTGAACAATAATTTTACTTTTGAGCGCAGAAAAGCAGTCAGAAAATGATGAGATAAGTATAAGGAAAACAGGAGCGTAATTATTCATTTATAGAATGCCTGTGCGTACATACGTCTGTGTAACAAATTACTGCAGGTTGAATAAGATCAAATTAATGTTTCAAAAATTTATCAAGAACTAGTGTTCTTAAATGTAGCTTTGTTATTATGTTAAGGATTGGAAATATATCCCTTAATCATGTTAGTATACTATGAATTTAAAAGTACCTTCTTTTAGATGATTGACTTTCAGTGCTTGTTTGTTATCTCTATATTTGCTTAACGCTTAATATATTACAGTTTGATATCGAATACGGATATTTTTTATTTCTCTTAATAAATAATTAATACTGTAGATTAATACGTTGGTTAGATAGATGTTATTTTTACAAACATTGTTGTTATTAATAACAGCGATGTTTGTTACCTTCACAAAACTACTGGTCGCTTAAAGAGCTGGTCATCGATGGAAATAGTCACCCAGATGGTATAGTGGTTAGGGGAGCCTACTACGGTACCGAAGGGTCCGGGTTCGAATCCCGGAGAAGGCATGGATGTTTGTAAAAGTATAGTGTCGGTGCGACATGGCGGCACTTTAAATATGCGGCGAGTCGAAAGTCCTCTCGTGTGGATTGGTGGGAGAGGAGAGGGGTGGGAGACCCCTGGATTCCCCCCCGGGGTGCTCTCCCTCAAAATTGGGGGTGGAAAATAGAAGTCCAACCTCTCTTCGGAGGCTCTGGCAAGCATTTTTTCATGTAGTAATAGACACGAAAACAACAACAACATCCATCGATGGAAATAAGCGCAAGAGTGATTTTTCAATAAAAACAATAAAACTTCTATTATTGCACTATTAAAAATTAAGAAGCCTTGTCCCAAATTAAAAGAGATTAATGTCTTGATTTTAAATAGGTTCTATGTAGGGAATTGTTTACTTGTAAGAAGTGTCTGTTTAAAACTGAAGCTTTAGTTGCGAATGTCTAAAGGTTTCGTAACTCATAAATACATCACGAGTCAAAGAGTTCTTGTAAGTTAAATGATTACGATCAATCGATTAAGCTAATGTTTTATTTCAGAGTCATACACATATGATACTAAATTGTCAAATATATAGCGCACAGGAATATTAAATCACATATAGTTTGACAAAGCGAATGAATTTTTCAGTTACAATATGTCATAAATATCAGCCAGAAGGTGAATATTTAATATGCAAAGAAAAACATTATTTTATTTATAAACTGGTAATGGATATATAAGTAGTCTTAACGAATGCCTATATTTTATTCTGCTTAAAGAATTTACATATGCATTGAATCTCCCGTAATTCATGTCAAAAATTCAAACATCGATTAAAAAAAGTGAAGAAGAGGTCGAAAGAGGGGATTATAATGAGAGCAGTTCTTTAATAATATTAAAATGTATCACTAGAAGAAACAGATATTAATTATTTTGCAAATCAATAATTTCCTATTCAAACAAGCCTCCTATTCAAACTACCAAATAATATTCCTAATCAAACTTCTTCAGTTTCGGAGTAAATTGTTTTTAGAGACAAGAAAATATTCTTATGGTGTTCTCAACGATTAAAATACAATAAGTTTATTATTGATTTTGTTTTTTAAATACGTAAGTAAATATACGACACAAAGCTTCAAGTAGATCCATCACTGAAACTAACGAAACTCCAAGCCAAACTCCAATAAAGCCACCGATGTGACTGAAGAGTTCCACATCCTGAAATAAGAAATTAAATACATCAAATATTTCCTAAATGAAGTTTAATACATTAACTATTTCTTAAATAAAAGATTATTCAATGTTTCTCAGATTCCCCAATGCGCTTCTTCTTATTTCTTTTAATATAGAGATAATTTATTTGGAAAGAACAAAGACAGAAATAAAAGCATAAGGAATGTTTATTTACTTAAATTTGGGTATAATACACAAGAAAACTGCAATATTATGCACAAATGAGGAGGACAGAAGACCTAAATCCTATGTTATAATATAAATGCTTTGGATATAAAAGAATTATGCATTATTATATGATTAAAATTTTATTACATAATTAGCAAACACTAAATTGGCTATCAGTCGTAAAAAAACTAAAAAGCTGTTGTTGCAAAATCTCCAAACACATATTCTATCGTAAAATTGCATCAAAATGTAACATTTGTCATATGTAAAGAACACATATTTTTGTCTAACGTAATTCATCAAGTATTTTTAACATTCTAAAAATTCTAATTTTATTAAAATTGCTTCTTAATTGTATTTTATTTTAGAACACGTTCGAAATGTTTTACATAATGCTTCATTTAAAACTTCGAATGACAGTTACATTTAATATTTTATTTGATCTAGTCATGTACAAAGGGCATCAGGACATTTTCCCCGTATACCAAATTGAGATTTACAATCCAAAATCTCCAAGAATTTGTTTTAAAGTTTTACTTTATGAAAGAAAGTTATACGTGCTTCTAATCGTAACTGCTCTGAAAATTTCTTAAAGTGTATAAATCCTTTCTAAACTCCTCTTGATTTGCTTATTTCAAATTGTTCATAAATCTACTCACAAAAGAAAATAAAATTAGAATGTATATTTAAATCACTGAAACTGTTTTGGATGCAAATTAATGTTAAAACAAATTCAGTGCTAGTGTTATATTAAAATAAGTTCATAAAAACCTTTTTATTTATTTATTTGAAACAAAAATGCGTATTTAACTATATTTACTAATTTATTATAGCTTATATATAATCATATTTATTACAACACACACACACACACACACATATATATATATAGAGAGAGAGAGAAATACAGCTAATTTTTAAAAGGAATATTTATAACCCTTCCAACAATTTTCGCGCATTATGCCGCTGAAAAATGATCAGTAAACATAAAGAAATAAATTTAAAACCAATTTTTCACCAAGATCAAAAATTGAAATTCATAAGAAATAAATTTGAAAAAAATTCCTATAAATGTAGAAAACAATGTTTGAAGAATTTTAGTTTAAGTATCTGTTAAATTCTTCTTTGTACATTTATAGGATTTGCTTTAAATTTACTGCTCACGAATTTCAGTTTCTGGTCTACATGTATATATATAAAAATATTGACAAATAATTCAATGCAAGGAAATATATATATATAATGGATTTATGTCTTTACTGATATTTTTTCAGCAACTTAATACAGGAAAATTCTAGGCATATTTATATTTTGTTTTTAAAAAAACATTTTGTAATTATATGTATATATGTGTATATACATATATATATACTCACTCGGTTACTCGGTTCAATGATCTTAGTTTCTTTATTCTTATCTGTTTCTAAATTGTGCTTTTTAGTTCGAAGCCAAAAATAGAAATTAATTTCTTAGAGGTATCCTGAAGTAGATTTATTGACTTATTTCATTTTAGCACCCTCTTATTTATGCAAATCAAGAAATCTGGAAATAATTTAGACATCAGCCACAATCTGAAATGCTTTATTTCGACGAATAATGATTCAGTATCAGGCCAACCATCTTTAGTTATTAACTTTTGAACCCTCTGCAAGGAAATATAAATTAAGCGTCTTTTTGCAACATTTTCGCATTAAAGTATAAACATTTTACCAACTTATTTTATTACAACATAATGAATGTTTTAATTTGAATTTCTTTTTTTCATCTAATTAAAATGCATAAAATTTTACATTTCAATTGTAGAAATTGCTTTCGTAAAATTTTAACTCAGTTTGGAAAGTGTTGTAGTTTGTAATACACTTTACAAAGATTGGGTAGATAATTATGTTTCTCTTACAATAGCAATTTCGATTTTGTACATTTCACACAGAATGACATTATGTAAAATGTAACTATTTTGTATCAGAGATCAAGAACAACAATGCAAATTACAGTATTGTTATACATTATAAATATATCCTGTTAGCAGACGTCACGAAAAAAATTCCTTTCTAATACAATTTAAATACACTTTGCAAACCGTTTTGGGAAAAAGAGTCCATTGTTCTGAACGTACGAACAGATTTCATGGAAAACAATCATCCAAAAGGATTCGGGAATAGTTAGAATGGATATTTCTGTTGAAACATAGTAACTGAATTTTTTTCAAAACTGGACTCGAGTTCATTTTGTGGGAGACATGTTTTGATCTGTGCACTCTTTCGTTTATCCAGACGTAATAACGCTTGTGAGGCGCATCTACGTTTCTCAAATGAATAAACTTTGTAAACATTTTATTTTATTTTAGTTAGTATCAAATCATAATAGAAATAAGAGGAAGATTATTTCATGAAATTAAATCATGAAGTCGAAATTGAAACTATATGCTAAAATGTTGATTTACTTAAAGCCCAATTTAAAAAAAAAAAGATATTGACTTTACTCGTAAAATATATTCATGCAATATCTTTTTTAATTTATCATTTGATTTCGACAACATATGTATCACATATTTAATTACAGTGACCTATTGAAATCTCTGCGTTTCTAATTATAATAATAATTTATAATAATAGAAGTTTCGGTTAATACTATTGAAAAACATTTTTTTAATATAACCAAAACTATCTTACCCTATACTGCGGCCTATGTTGAAGACGAATAATTTCAGTATCATCTAGATAGATTTCTACACTAATAAAGCCACTAAAAATATAAAAGACAAATTTGTCATATTAGATATAATTAGCACTTTTAAAATCAATAATGTAATGTTACATAAAATTACATTAATAAGCAAAACGGTTCTTGATAACAAATCTAAATTTCTAAGCTCTTATGTTTAAGAAATATAGCACTTATCTTTCCGAAAAATTTCAGTGTCACTGGAAATCTGCCTGAAACTCCTGACAGAAATGTTCAACAGTATTACAAATTGTGTAGATTCATTTATAAAGGAAATTAAACAAACAAAAAAGAAAGAGTTTTTTACAGACGATGTAGTATTTCTCATTCAATTAATTCAGTTCTCACTTCGCGACAAGACAAAAATACATAAAAACTCGAATTTCCTCGAATAAATTCCAGAATGTATTAAGCATGATTTAATTCGCAATAATAACAGAAAGCGTTATCTTCGTTGTTGCAAAGCTTAGTTTCTCTAGATTGGCAGCAAATCCAATATTCTAGTAAGATTTAAATGTAAACAGATACGTCCGTCATGAGAAAAATGATTGGGTTTAGCCGCACTTAAGTAGCTTTTAAATTGTTGATGTTCTACAAATCTTGCAGGCATATTTACTAAAGACATAAAAAACTTAACCGGTAGATCAGAACAGCATAATTCCATCATTTTCAACGCAAAAATGCGCAATTTAGCAACACATAAGAATGAAAAATCTGAGCTCACTGAGCCAAACAGACTGGGTATGTATATTCAAAAGTCAGAAGACATTTTCTTAAAAGATCATGAGAACAAAGTTTGAAAACTAAACGACGAAATGCGAAATTGCTGCAAGTTCGTAAAATGTGAAAAGATTTCTTAAGAAAAAGGTAAAAGTGGAGTTTAAATGAATTTTTAAAGGTTTTTTTTCTGTAAAGGTCCTAACTATTATGAATCTCGAATAAAGTCGCACCCTAAGGCAGTACAAGTAATCATTGGGCAATATTGAAAACATTGAAAATGAAATAAAAATGAAAATAATAAATATTGATCTCCGTATTTCAACGCTTCAAACAGAACTTATCAATGAAAAATTGTTTTGAAGCCTTGTACGGAGTTGATTAATGAATTTCGAATACAAGTTTCGTTCCTCTGAGACATTTGAGAATCCTAACCGTAAAATTCGAAAGATATTTTCAATTTAGAGACCATTGTTTAGAGACTCTCAAATGCTCAGATCTTTTCCTGAGCGTATTCGCAACTCTTAAAAAGGAATATAAAATTTTTTTAAACACAGATACTGAAAAAACAAAATAAGATGCAGAAATCAAAATTTTTTATCTACAAAAACGTAGACAAATACTTAAAGGTAAATGAATATGTACAATCATATACAGTAAGGGTATTTCCTAATGAAACCTGCGTTATATATATATATATACTTTTGGCGTGGCCAATTGCAACCAAAAAGGGAGGTGCACATCTACGTGCTATAGCAGTCCTATATATAAAATTTCAAAATTCCGAGGATACTCGTTTTTGAGGTTTGCGAGATACATACATACATACGTACGGAAGCACGCACGCACAAGCGTCCCGAAACATTTCTTCAGAATCCATTTTAAATCAGTTTTATAATTTTTGGTGGGTAAAAGAGGCCTTTGTTCTGTCCTTACCTACAGATGTCACTCAAAAAGATCCATAAATTTCATTCGATAGTGGTCAAAATAGATATTTTCGTTGAAAATATGATTTTTCGTGATTACAATGCTTCCTTTTTACTTCGTACAAGGAAGTAAAAATATATCAAATATAAGTGTAGATTCTTGCCAATTAATCTGAGATGTTGCTGCTGTTTTTATGAATTTAAATGTTTGAGAAACATTGCAAACATCTAAATGTTTACAAAACATTGCAAGAAATGTTCAGAGATATTTTAAATGATTTATGGGATTTCAAATACTGTAAATTTGAAAATATTATACTCTCAATAGTAAATGCTTTCCGATATTTTTTTCATGTTTCCAGTTTAGCATGTGTTGTATAAAATGTAATTTTTTTTAAACCAGGATCTTTTATCTTTCTGTAAGAAACTGGAAAAACAACGGAAGAAACTAAAGAACATTTATTTACTACAAACCTTAATTAAGTTAGAATTAGTAGAACTAATTTAATGAAATTACGTTCAATAATCAAATATATGAATTAAAGACAGAATTTAAAAATTCACCTTCCTTCAAACATGACTGAACGATTTCTTCTTAAAGATTATTCTGAAGCATTTATGTTCTGACCGTCTTAAAAATTACATTTGCAATTATTAACTTTTTTATTTGTTGTAGACAAAAGCACTGTGTCTGTTTTTTAATGAAAGGCATAAAAAAACAAAAAGTTTAGCATTTTATTCCCACATCTACTTTTTTCATATGTAAGCCTAAAACAACAAAAAAAAAACATAAAATTTGACATGTTTAAAATATTAAGGTAAAATGTAACAGATGGTAAAATAATGTAAGTGGTAACTGTGGTAAAATAATGTAAGTGGTAATGTAAATGAAGGTTTGGGGCATGTATTATTTAATTCTGTAGAAATCAGGTTCTATGTAATCGATTTCGGTAGTGTTAAATCGACTATCTGAATCATCCTAACATGAAGAATCAACTTTCATTATCAAATTTTTAAAGATCATAAATCATGTAAAGACCATAATTCTTTTATTCAACATTGTGAAATTTGAAAGTGAGCAAAAGCGTTTCCAGAAAACGTTAATTACGGAAAATATGTATTTGATTTACAGAAAAAATGCAACTCAAGTGTACATGATTTTCGAAAATCCGGGTGAACTGTGTGTGGTCTCAACTTTGGACAGTTAGTGTTCTATTATACTATTTTTAACGTAAAACATTTTTGAAACTTGTAACAACAGATGTAAGGTTTACAAAGGATTTTCTGATAAATGAATCTTGTTTACCTGCATTATTATTAAAATAAAACTTTTAGATTGATATCCCGCTAATTTGTATACAGTGTCTCACAAAAGTGATGGGACACTTGTGCTTTAGAAATGGAAACTGTAGTAAAATAAATTAAAAAAACATGTAAAAATTTTTTGTCGGTGTGTTTCATACTTAAATTTAGTAACAATTATTACATAACATACATTTTCTCAAAATATTAAAATATTAATTTAATAAAAATACAGTTGTTTAGAACGGAGCAAAAAATGGCTCACATAAGTGATGGGACACTTACTTTTCCATCAAGAATTTATCCAAAAATTTTACTTTTTAAAAGGTTTTAATATTTTGTTGGATTTCCTTTTACTTTTAAAACATGATTTAATCTTCTTGGTATGGATTCGACTAATTTTTTTGTGATTTCTGGAGTGATTTTACCCCATTCTTCTTGAAGCACCGATTTTAATTGTTGTTTTGAAGAAATGGTGTGTTTGCGAATTCTTGATTCCAATTCTTGCCAAATATTCTCTATAAGATTTAAGTCTGGAGATTGTGGTGGTGTTTTTATTATTTCAGGACAGTTATACAGCAGCCAGAGTCTCACGTTCAAAGCAGTGTGCTTGGGTTCATTCTCCTGGTAGAATTTAAAATCGTTATGAAGGTTCAATTTTCGCACTCAAGATTTCAAATTTTGATTTAATATGCCAATATACTTGCACTGATCCATTATACTGTCAATAAAAACACGATTATCAACTCCAGCGGACGACATACACCCCCATACCATAACTCCTCCTGCACCATGTTTTACTGTTGGCACCAAGTTCTGTTTGCGAAATTCTTCCCTGGGTTTTCTCCACACCAAGATTCTACCTTCAGAACCAAATATATTAAATTTACGCTCATCAGCAAATATAACTTCATTCCAGTAATCAGAATTCTTATTTATGTTGGATTTTGCGAAAGCCAGTCTGAGTTTTCTATTCTTTTCACTTACGAAGAATTTTTTCCTGGCTGCTCTACCGTGATATCCAGTAGATCGAATTACTCTTCTAATAGTCTCAGGATTAACAATTACTCCATATAATGCTTGTAAATCAGCAGCAACTTTAGGAGCACTCATTCTTAGATTTTTTTTAATATTTCGAACGATAATTCGCTTTATTCTATTGGATAGCTTTGATGGTCGGCCAGGTCTTCTTTTATCCTGAATCATATGATTCTTTTTATATCGTTTAATGATATTGAAAACTGTTGAATGACTTAACTGTTTCAGCAGTTTCTCTAATAGATCTTCCACGTTCAATATCCAAATTAATAACTAATTTTCGAATTTCAGGCAAAGTTTCTTTTCGTTTAGCATTTATGGCTGCACAGAGCTAAAAAACACAAAAATTCCAAAACAAACTGGAGAAAAATAATGCAGACGATTTTATAAATTATTGCCAATTGCTTTTGATTAAAAATAAAAACCCAAAAAAATATTTTTATTGCTTACTTCAGACGATTTTTGTTGCATAGTCTAATGGTGTCCCATCACTTATGTGAGCCATTTTTGTTCCGTTCTAAACAATTGCATTTTTATTAAATTAATATTTTAATATTTTGAGAAAATGTATGTTATGTAATAATTGTTACAAAATTTAAGTATTTAACCCACAAAAAAATTTTACATGATTTTTTAATTTATTTTAGTACAGTTTCCTTTTGTAAAGCACAAGTGTCCCATCAATTTTGTGAGACAGTGTATATTAATGATATGGCACCCAGTTAGGTCAGGTACAAAGCTAAAATCCAAGTTTTTAGACTCATACAAAATCATCAGATTGAAACCTAATGACACATACGACGTAGAGAAGGCTTGATTTACCGAAGGACATTTGAAGGATTCTGCTGAATACCTGAAAGCACAGTCAGACGATCTTTGATAGTGCAACACTGATTTTGATGATTCTTGATTTAGACTTTTTCCCAAATTGATGAATTTCTCCCGATTTGACTAAGAGACTATTGCTTTAGTGACGTCAAATAATTTAAGAAGAATGAAGATGATGTCTAAAGATGAAATGTGTTAGAGAAGACGGTTTATGAAAGATGAGTTTAAGAAGACGCATTTGGAAGACGTATCCAGACGATATTTAAGATGCATTTAGAAGACTTATTTAAGATGCATTTAGACTTCAAGAAGACGCATGTACGAGGAGGAATTCAGACGAACTTATCCTGCCGTTGCTGAAGAAGAGATTGCACGACGATGATGCTCACTTTCCCTCAACGAAACTTAAAAACTCTCTTTTTTTTCTATTTTTTATTATTATTATCATTATTATTTTACAGGTCCCCAGACAATAATGACATTGACAGCATGCAAGGACGCATGCCGTCAGGATAGGATTAGTATATGCGTCATGTCTTCTTTCATTATCATGAGATGGCGCTGCATGATTGGTGATGTGTGTGGGTGAATGGGCATACACGAGAGTGTTCAAAAGAATAAAAGATGGTCCAAAAGAACGCTGAGGTGACTGCCATGACCAAAACAAGAAAAGATATATAAGACGTGCTACCAAGAAGTTGTACGATGTTATTAGGATGAAATAAGTTTTTATTTTACTTTACTGTGACAAATTCCCTATAAATATTCATGGTCCCGTCTTCCATTTTCATTGCGTGTGAAAATCGTTCATAATCTTTAGAAAACGTTTAATTTAAAATGTCAGTTGGACTTTTTTATGTATTTGTTCCTAGACATAAGAAAAGTTTCGCCATTTTATATTTTATGAAGTGTGTTCTCAGACACCAAGGCAAAATGGAGAGCATATTTGGAAATTAAATGTAAGTTTAATACTAGTTAAAGTTAACAATTACTTACGACTCTTCCATCGTTTCCATAGGATTCCTCTGAAAAAAGAATTCAGGTCTCAGAAATTGCCCATTTATTGCATTATTAAGAAAATGAAGATCTTTAATTATTAAAATTCATATATATGCGTTCATCTATATATAATTAAACTCAAAACGTATTCAAATATCATATTCAGTTTGGCGTAACAGAATAATGAATTGGCACAAAAATTGCAGAATTGTTAAATGAAATATCCCCTGTATCATTGACTGTAAAAATAAATCCGGAAATTACCCATTTGCCTTTATGTAGATTTCTGTTTACGCTTTGCCTTTGCTTTCTAGAATTTTAAATGTAAAATCCCTTTGTTTTACTTTTTTTTTATTTGAAGCGATATTTATGTTCGAGCTTATTTTACAGTCAGCTGATAGAGTGCTTATTTGTTGCATTTAACAGTTTTGAAAACTTCTGTGCCCTTTCTTTACTCTGTTTTGACAAACTGAATATTAGACTTGAATTTGTTTGGATTTTATTATTATTACCACTAAATTATAGTTCGACTGTCTCATCCGCGACCATGAGCGTAAACACGCATGCGCCATTCGGGCGGAATTATTCTCAAAATAGGGTGGAAGGATGAGGATTTTCTTTCCCTCCAGCATATATCTTTCTGAAGAAGAGAAGACTTTTACGTGACCTTTCACTTCGCAGCAAGTAATAGCGACCCTTTTGGACGAGTCTGTGTGTTTTGGCAGAATGCCAACCAGGGTTACGTTTCAGACGGTCGAGCTATACTATTATGCGAAATAGGATGTAATAAACTATTCATTGTACAAAAGGAAACAAATACGGGAAAAGTCAACAGAGTTATCCGCATGTAATTAATTACCTTAACTAATTAAAATAATCTTGTTGAAACCTTGTTAAAAGAAAATAATAATGCCCAATTTTACGATCTCTTAGTGAATTTAAGGGCATGATGATCAACTGCGTCTGTAAAATAATAATAAGATATGTAAAAAAATATGATAATTTATAATTTGAAGCATATTCAAAATAAAAGATCAGCCACTATTGTTGTAGTTACTGAATAATACTGGAAATTTTATTGGTGTCGTTAATACGCGAAACAAAGAACCAACGAAGTTTAATTTCAGATCACCATTTCGTATAGCAAAGCAGTTCGTACATTCATGAAATTTGTATTCTGTTGCAGGTCAAGAGATATGTTGAGTGAACATAATAATACTTAAAAATTATGCTTGAATGAACATGAATTCAGGTTCAAAAAGTTTTATTTGGATGTCAATTAGAAATAAATGTCCTCTATTACGTAGTAAAACTTTAATCTGGGAATTCTGTTAAATAAAAGTAACAAATGTTGATGAAGAGCTGCATGTTCTGCTTGATTTTGAAATTTAGGATACGTAAAATGAAAATTAGGTTCAACAGTCTCACTAATTGCGATTGATTTATTCATTGATATGATTGTTTAAAATTTATATTTATTTCACATTTCTAAATAAATTATTCGTGGGTCTGAAATATGAATTTCATTAAGTTTTTTAACTTAATGGATATGACCCTAACACTGGCTCAAAACAACTGACAATTAATCCTATGTTCTCTTTGATGCATCCATGGATAGGTTCTAACTCTCTAAAGGCATTTTTAATAACCCTCTATGATTTAAATTCTTATACTTTGATTTTATACCACTATTACTTTCATTTAAAAAAAACCATTGAAAAGATATATAAATAAATATAGAGAACGTGCACAATAATTTTTGTTCAAGTAATTTGCCATATGAATTTAAATAAATAAGCTAAAATGTATAGTCTTTATAAGTATTTCAATCCTATAAATAAAAAAGTTTTGCTTTTTTATATTTTAAGACACAAGAATTTTAGAAGTAACCTCAAGATGATTTTCAATACTGTAACATGCAACTGTTTTTCAGTTGCGAAAAAATAAGTTTCTGCATTAAGAAAGAAAGTGTCAATAAAACATCAAAAGAAATTAATATTCAAGTTCAAAGGATTTCTGACATTGCTCACATGCAGGAAAACAGACAGTATTTTCAATATCAAAAGGTAAAATAAGCAAATAAAAATACAAAAACCTAGAACAAGATTTATTTTTATTTCTTTACTGTATACTTCTTTTATAATTACAAAAATTAACTGGAAAAATAGGAAGAATGTATCAAAATTTCTTTAAGAAGATAAACAAAGAAAATCAGTCCTTTAAGATTCATAAGCAGAGTTTAAAAGATCTGCATTTTAATCAATGAGTAGTGTTTGAAAATTTAGCTATATGCTTATTCTACACTCATGTCCATAAATTAAGGATAATGCAAAATCAGGCAAAGGAAGAGTTAGAAGCAAACCAAATTTGACTTATTTGTAAAGTTTATTTATTAAACAAGAGGTAAAGAGCAAAAAAGATGCTAAATGTTTGATATTATTAAAAAAATTAACGATTTTTTCTCCCTGGAGCAAATTACAAAAAAAAAACTATTTACAAAAAACAATATTACATCGTTGGTATGATTGTTAATACATTGTATGTCTCCCAGACGATGCAATACAGTCCGTCAACGCCTAGGCATGCTGAGTATCAAATTATCGATCTGATCTTAGGGGATATTACACCACTCAAAAAGCAATGCTCTCCGAAGTTCCGGTAGACATGTAGGAGGAGGTTGACGGGTTGCAACACGTCGGCCAAGCATGTCCCATACGTGCTCTACTGGATTCAAGTCCGGTGAGAATGCTGGCCAGTCCATACGGGTGATATTCTTCGATTGAAGGCATTTGCTTACGATGTTTGCACGGTGAGGACGGGCGTTGTCATCCATAAACACAACTTGTGCGCCCATGGCGCCCCGAAGCAAACGTAGATGTTGTTCCAGAATGACGTCCCGATAGATTTGGCTTGGCATGGTTCCAATTTGAACATCCAGGTCAATTCTGGAACCCAGAATAATTCCACCCCAAATGAGCACTCCTGCACCACCGTAACAGTGTCGTTCAATGATGTTTTCTTGGTGGTAACGGGTACCTGGAGCTCTCAATATGAAAGTCCGGCGAGAATCAGACTGCAAGCTAAACCTGGACTTGTCGGAAAACATCACACAAGCCCACTGCTGCGGTGTCCACAATGCAAGCTCTCTACTCCATGCTAACCGCAGGCGACAGTGAGTTGCAGTAAGTGGAACACATCTGACAGGTCTACGAGCATATCAATCAGCCCTAAGCGTCTGTACACGATCTGCCTTGAAATTGTCGTACCAGTGGCTGAAGAGAGCTGACGAGACAGGTCTGAGGCTGTGCTCCGCCTGTTTCTTTTGGCAGTAACTGCCGAATGCCGGTCCTCATTCGGCGATGTAACTCTGGGGCGCCCTGTGCTGTAACGTCTACTCACATTACCATCATCTTGGAATCGTTGCCAAAGCCTGGAGAGGACTCTCTGTGCAATTCCAAGTTCGTCTGATGTTTCCAGTTGGGTACACCCACATTCCAGACGGCCGACAATTCTACCACGTAAAAAATCATCCAAATGCGTCCTTTGTGTCATAACTATTCAGTTATTGCACGGAAATGCTTATAAAGCTCCTGCGAACAATTTTACTTCTTTGCCTGCATTCCTTATATATCACTATCTTACACTCTCGTCATTGTGATGTACCATCGGTGTCATCTGGTTACTTCCTGAAATTTGCATATGATTCATGAAGATGTGCGTAGTGATTTTACAGGTGATATATTTATTTTAGTGTTCGATTTCCGTGTGTCTCCGAATTATCCTTAATTTATGGACATGAGTGTATTTTAAAAGAGTCAAATTATAAAATCTTTCCTATAGACAAATCATTTAGAATTTTCTGAAACAAAATAGAAATTTCAGTTGAAAGAAAATTACTAATTACTAACACTATTACTAATAATTACTAAGAAAAACTGTACTTACATATTCTCTCTCATATCTTTCTTGAACATCAATGATATATTTAAATTTCCTAAAACATAAATTGAAACAAAAAATAGGAATTTATTTTCTATTTTAAATTTGAATGACTTTTTTAAATATTTGACAGATGTATAGAATTTACATTTCTATACATCTTTCAAAATATATTTTCACAAAATATCATTATGAAATTCTAAGAAATATTTATACGAAACGGCATAACGAAGCACTTTCTCTTTAAATTGATTTATTGCGTGTGCCAGAAGTATTAATACATCAAATTAAATACGTATATTTTTAATGATACCTGTTACAGTTTTTATTGAATGCCCTCCAGATTTCTCAATTGAAACATCCTTCAATGGCGGGCACTAGCCACTACTAAAGCAGCCTAGTAAGGTGGCCACTTTATTGTGGATCTACCTAATAGATGGACCACCGTTGCCTCCTATGAAGTAACAGGCAATTTACATCCATTCCTTTTCCAGGATTCGAGCCCGCGCCCTTCGGTACTGTAGTAGAGTCACAAACCAGTTTCCCGTCGGGGTGGCGTAATTGAAATACAAGGTACAAGATAAAATTCTAAGAGCTTATTTAGATTAGTTTTAAATTCAAAATGTAAATACCATAATGATATATTTTGACTAAATCATCCTGAATGGAATGTTTTAATAACATAGTAAAGTATGGTTAATCCTTGTACCAAGTAGCTAAATAGTCGAAGATTTAAATGCTGGAGATTATAGTGTGAAAAATTCTAAAATTCCCTAGTAATAGAAAACGTGTTTGATATTTTTCATTTCCTAATCACTGTAATTTTTTAATTAACAGTGAACTTTACTTAAAACAGCTGCATGTTTTCAAAATTCTTTATTTCAAAATGTGTTATAATCTTTTATGAATAAATTAAGAATAAATTTTTATAAAAGAATATATACATAATGTATTGTCTTAAGAATTAATCTACGATATTACCAATACAATTTGTATTATTTCTTCATTTCGTGTTTTCTAGTTTTCAATACTTGTTATTGCAATTTGTAATATGATTTCTCTAGAACTTTCTTACATCATACAATAAATTTTATTTTTTGTATATGATACATAAAGGAGAAAAATGTGATTATATGTTATGAAAGAGATGTATAACTCATACGAAAAGAAAATCGACATACTTACGAACAATCATCTTTACATTTTTCATTGCAGTCATAATATTTATCTACTTCTTTCGCGGGAAAAGGAAATTTCGTGTCATCTGTAAATAATATAAGATTTAATAAAAATGTAAAGATGTTCAAATCAATCAAAATAGAATCTAAAAGCTTTAAGACTTATTCTTTGAGATGCCTTTCATTTCAACCGAGCTTTATCATTATCATAGCTTGCGAACTAGAAGGTTAAATATCATTGCCAAAACATGCGACCGAAGAAATACGCAGAAATGACTTGATGCATAATCTTGTCTTTGTTGTGATCTTCTTGCGGAATTTCTGTCTATGCAAAGAATCTATTGATGCATTGATTTCCATGTAACCAATGTCTTCGTCTGTGTGGCTACGCGAAGAAACATTTCTCATTTATCAGCCACCTCGCTAAATAACACATCGCATTTGCCGATGTCTAACATCAGATCATCAGCATTTTCATCCAATAGCCAACTGATCTGCATCGCGGCTGTGTTAGTAAACATGATGGATATTCAAATCAAATTTGAATACCGTTAATATGTTATTCCGCTTAGCACGTTCGCTACTTTATTGTTGCTTTCTTTCTATTGAGTCGTACAAGAAGGGTGGAAATTTCGCGTTCGCTTTAATAGCTTTAATTACTAGTGTCATAATGTACATTTGTTTCAATGTACATTTACCTATTAACCATTTAAAGCATCTGTAAGTAATCCCCTATGATTTCTGTACAATTTAGTGTTGTGCTACATCTCCTAGCCCGGTTTTGAAACATAATCTTCTAAGCTGCCTGACGATGCTCTGTTGTCTCTCTCACAACTTAAATTGATACATTTTTGTCTATACTTACTAAATTTCCTAAGACTGGGCTTCTTGTAGGCATAAGAAACGAAGCTGGAGAGTTTGGGGAATATCTACCAATCTATCAATTTGGAAAAGGAGCGTTCAACCTAATGTCAGCAGCCCATACCAAAGATGATCAGAGCCGAATCGTACATCTTCCAAACATCAAAGGAATTTTGATGTTTGGAATTTGGAATTTTGATGTAATAAAAATTAAAATCCTCGTGTCATCTAATTTACTAGTAGTGTACAATTTCTGATAATGCAAAAATGGATGTAATAAAAAAACATTATTTAGTAGCAATGCGAAAGTTAGAATATGTTACACACACATAAATTTACACATACTCATACATATACGTACACACATACATATTGCACTCAAATACGCATAAACATATATTTATCTTTTAAATATATTTAGAAGTACCTTAAGCTAAATTTTAAACTAATGATTAACAATGTCTGTATTGCTAAAAAAATCTTTTTTCACAGATGCAGTGTCCACTTAATTCACTTTTTTGAATTCCTTTGAAGTGCTTTAGTTATTAGCCTTTTACCTTCCTTTAATTTTCACTTTATTTTATTCACTCTATTATGATTACGATATTTTCGAAAGAAATTTTCATTACTTAGTTAATTTCACAGTAATTGGAAAAGCTTTTGAGAGTTACCAGTAAAATATTCATTGACAATTTGATTCGTATAATTAATTTCTAAAGATTTTAGTTCTCTCATCATGCAATGATCAGGTGAAGGCACAAAAGAAGTCATAAAGACGTTTACTTACCTTCTGAACATAATCTTTCATTGTTGGGATAGAGAATGCTCAAAACAGTGCAGTTACAACTCCCCATATAAACATCAAATAAGCATTGGTGTTGGCACGTCTAGGAAGAAATGAGAAAATCATTTCATATTATTAGACTCGTACAAATCTCTAAATTTATGTCCCTATTTTCTGAATATAACGCACCGGTATAAGTACTAATAAGCGCTAGCAACAAAAATTTCCTAGAATAGAAATTTTAGATCTATCAGTTTGATGCCTCACGATGCAGATAACTACATTTCATTGACAAATCTCTGACCGAAGATCCTATATGCACCCCTGGAAATTCGAGTTAAAGTACCGACAGAGAGCCCAGCGTTCAATACTCGACGACTAATCCTTTCAACAAAGGAATTTACTCATGAATGTAAGAATAAAAGGAAACGCTATCCCCGCACTATACCTGATGCAGTACAACCCAGCTTTCGTCTTCAAAGCGGTTGTGTTTTGTTTACATGCAGTGCACCAGAATGAAGGCACCGAGACCTGGCTAGCATAAGGCTGCCTTAGCACAGGTCATAGTAACAACCCTAGCAGTCCAAAAAGGAATAAACCCTCGGTCAACTCGGAGGGGGGGGCAATTTTTGTTTTACTAAGTCTGGGCAAAAGTCACAAGTAAATGGTCGACGGCTGCGCATCCACCGAGAAAGCGTAGAACACAGTTCGACACCGACCGTCCCCCGGAGGTGACTAAGAGGAGCCGAACCCACAATGACCATCTGCGATATCTGAAACATGTAAGGCAACCACAGCCGAGGGGCCGACAAGACATATAGTCCCTGCCGAACCTGAAGCATCCTCCGAATGAACGGAGTTTCTAGTCCTGTGAAAAGTTGTTGCATACTCCCGTGGCCGAGACTGCTTAAGTACAGATCCTAGTCAGTAGCTTCACCAATTTTCCGGTGTCGAACGCCGGGGTGAACTGTTTACATACACAGCATGTTTTACATACAGAGCGTGAGTCGTTTGGTGGTACTTCAACCCACGACAGTTACACACAAAAGTTTATGTTATGTGTAAAGAATGATAAATACCTTAAAGTGCCTTTCAAATGTCAAATTATTGCAACAGTAAAACACACTTTAAAGCTCAATTTCCTTATAACTAACAGGTATAATCGTGAAAATTTATATAATTCTTTCGATGCTCTTGAGAGTGCTTTTGCTACTTTTCATTTAATTTCCAAATACCAAAATGTTTTAAATAAAATATATTTTTCATCATCCAAATAATACTGTAATATGTATCTTTTTAAAAATTGTTAGGGAGAGGAATAATAGTTGCTCAATTTAAACTGACCATTTTATTTTTATATAATTGAAAAATTATCACGTTGGGTTTATCTATCTTAGCTAAAAAATTATATTACCTTCAAGTCCCGTAATTCTTGTTAAAATTAATAAATATGTGGACAGATATGCTAATAAGTTAACTTTTCCTTCATTTGTAACCATATATTTGTGTACCATTCTATACAGAAACATTTGCCGACTAAGCGGAAGTGCCATGTGGGATCAAGGTGATATGACCATGTGAACATCCCACATCACCATGACAGCTGCCTTTTGGATTACCTTTCAATATGTAAATTTCGGGCATTTGTGAATTTAGATCCATTAGTTGTTTTAACTATTTTCAAAAAATGAAACATCGTTGGTATGCAGAGTAAACCAATCAAGATTGCAATCTGATGGCTAAATGTGAAATGGATAGTTGTTATTTAGATATTATAGTATCACAGAACTATTAAATCGGGTAAACCTGCTAAGAGAGGTATCGAGTGCTCTGTCAAAATACGTTTAATGAATGTACTTAAACACGTATATTTAGTCAAAAGTTTGAAACATGAGGTCTAATGTAAATATAAAACTCTGTATCTTAAAAAATTTGTAATTAGGCACATAAGTCAGTTTAAGTTCTTTAAATAGAGTAAACCACCCAAGGGCCTAAGGGAACAGATGGTGACGATTCCTCCACAAAGACATCTGTCCCCTTAAGCTATCTGCCTAAGGAGACAAATACCTTCGTGGAGTAATTTCAAAGGAAAACTGATTTTTGAATGTGTATTAGAAATACGCATGTAATTTCCATTCGCTTTGTACATATTTATAATGTACAAATTTTTGATACATGATAAATTATTGTAAATTTCTTTACTCAAAAAATATAGTGAATGCCCAGAATTTAAAGATTAGCACATACCGAAGATTTGCACATACCGAAAATGAAAAAATTTAAATATATGTGGGTATTTATGCATATCTTTGTAAAATGCATGCATTAGCCTTTGATAAAATACGTAGTAAATAGTTATTAAATTTTTTATAAAAGTATTTGGAAATGAAGAATTTATTCATTCATAAACTCCTAAAAGAGCCACTGAGAAGAAATCTAGTTATTAAATGCATCTAAATTTTATGACGATTATAAATAGTATCTAAATATATAATGATCTTAACATTTTATTAGTCCAAAGGGATTTAGTCCCGAAGGACTATTACTTTCGTTTTGCGATTTTGCGTCGGAAACACAAAAACGGCGTATCACTTTTCAAATTGTTGCCACTAAATGTTATCGCTCTGCATTAAATTTTAAAAAATGAAAAATCTGCATAAATGTATGCATGTTTTCTTTTTTTTTTTTGACGTAGCTTTCTCTTCATAAATCGTCTGCG
>KK114536.1:313377-326400 GCA_000611955.2 Stegodyphus mimosarum | reverse complement strand
TTGCGTGTTCGTTCAAAATTTCGTTGGGAGACGAATTCATTACCTGAGGTAGCATTGTGTCTGATTTTTCTTTACTTGTCATACACCACTGATTTCAAAATATTTCGCAGACTGTTGTATCTCTTTTTGTAATCTTCAGCGGAAACTTAGTTTATTATTAAATCTTCGTCTTATGAGAAAGAGAGAGGGAGAAAGATAACTCACCCCTTTAAAAACTAAGGAAACTTTGAGCTCAAAACACGTGGTTGAACTTGACTGTTCCGCTAAAAAGAAAAAAAGGAACTCACTCTTTAAGATAAAAATCAACATCTATGTATTTATTCCATAAATCAAATAAACGATCTAGACGATAAATGTTTCCAAAATTTTGACAGTGAAATAATTTATATATACATTTTTCCGAGCATAAAATTAATTTTATCAAAAACCTTCAAGTCTAAGCACGTTTCTTGAGTTCAAAGTTCCGCTAATATAAATGGTCCTTAAGGGGTTAAATACGCGATTGCAAGGAGTAAAATTTAAACTGTAAAGGGGTAATTCAGAAGTCAAAACAACAAAAATCAGCGTAATATTCTCAATATTATCACAGGACTAGTTTCGATGGTTTTTACCGAACCATCATCCTCAGCTGCGAAACCGTAAATGAAGAAGATCGGAAATAATGATTAGATAAGATAAGAAAGCCTGGACAAGAATAAGCACGTGGCGCCATCTGTTGGTGAAACCAGAGCTAAAACATAATTTCTTTAAAGGCCGAAGGCAAAATTGGATTGGAATTAGGATCGTTAACTAGAACAGAAAGATTTTTTTGAATGTGAAATGCCTCTAGAAAATCCAGTTCTCCAATGGAAGATGTTTTTTGAATAATTTTGGCAGCAGAAAAATTGAAAATGTGATTTTCGGACCAACAATGTTGAGCAACAGAAGACTTCTGAGTTTCCTTTTTTCTAACATATGCCTCATGTTCTTTGACGCGAAATTTTAAGGCTCTTTTAGTTTGGCCAATGTAAATTAAACCACATTGGCAAGGAATCCTATAAATCCCCCAGGAATTCATATCCGGAACGGGGTCCTTGAGTATGGAACTCGGAATTTTATTGATGGGAGAATAAACGACTCGAAAGTTAAATTTCTGCAAAATATGTGCAACTTTATAGCTAACTGATGGAAAGAAGGGAATGACAACAGAATTTTTATAATCTCCTAAAACAAGAGTGTGCCTTTTAGTGTGTTGAGAAGAGAATTTTTTAACTGCTTGATTAATAATGTTGGGTGAAAAGCCCCGGTCAATAGCTATTGCTTTTAAATAATTTAGTTCTTTATCAAGGGATAGTTTGGAGGAGCAAACTTGAAGAGCACGGAAAACATAGGAATAAAATGAAGCTAACTTTTGTTTAGTCGGATGACATGATTTAAAGTGTGGTGGAAGGCAAACCGATGAAGGTTTACGGTAAACCGTAGTACTGAAGTCGTATGTGTTGCGTGTGACTAGAATGTCGAGAAACGGAAGAGAATTGCAAGTCTCAACTTCAAAAGTGAACTGAATAGCAGGATCAATAGAATTCATTGTTGAAAGAACTTTATTTAAATCATCTTTATTACCTTCAAACAGGGTAAAAGTATCGTCTACGTAGCGGAACCATACAGGGAAGTTTAAAATTTCAAACAATCTTGATTCATAATAATGCATGTAGATATCAGCCAGGATATTTCTTCATTTACGGTTTCGCAGCTGAGGATGATGGTTCGGTAAAAACCATCGAAACTAGTCCTGTGATAATATTGAGAATATTACGCTGATTTTTGTTGTTTTGACTTCTGAATTAGTTTCGTTCGGCGTGTTATTGTGTCTTAATTATAAAAGCCCCAAACAGGCTTATCTTTTGCAATTCTTTTTTCCACGTGGTTTTCGTCGTTTTGCGTTTGTATGTGTTTCGGAGCCGTTAACGGCTTTTTGCTTCATTTTTTGCACGTGGTGTGGCCGCCATTTTGTGATTACATGGGTTTCGGTAAGTACGTTTTTGCAATTTTGAAGTTCTGTTAGTGTTTTGCATAATTTGATATTGTTCTTTGCTTGTCTGTCTTTATGCATTTTGGTTGAAGACCTTATTCGTTTTAGTGAGGGATTTTTGATACTGTTTTGTGTGTACTTTATCATTGGTTAGTTAATTTAGTTTAATTTCTTGCATTGTTTATCATGCCTTCATCCGTTAATCGTTTCACTAAATTACGCCTGAAACGGCAAAAATTCCTGAATCATCTTGACTTTTTACTTAAGTGTAAACGTAAAAAATTGATTCCTAATTTCATTCAAATCAAATGTAATCAAAAACCTTCCAGTCGCATTTCAAGAATTCTGTTAAATTGCAAGCTTGCCTTACTTCGGTCCATCATAAGGGATACACGTCAACAACTGTCCAAAATTGAACACGAGCTCTATAAGCTTCATCTCAAAATTTACTGCTCTTGAACAAAAGTCTTGGTCTAGAACGGAGAACGCAGTTAGCCGTCATAAAAACACCCTTGCAGTTAAATTCGAAAAACTTCTTTTACAGTCTTCCAGTTCAAGCAGTTCAAAAAATCTTCCCATTGTCAACATTAGGCCAATAGTTAACATTTCTAATGTTAGTTTATCAGATGAACAAGAGAGAATTCTAAAATATAATTTTAACTTCTCGCAAACCTGTAAGCCGTCAATTCCAAAGATTTTAGCTCCTATCGAAAAAGCTTTCAAGTTCAGCAAAATTTCAGATTCACAGAAAGAAATGATTAGACATCTTATCGCTCATAATGTTAAATTCAATAATAAACCTTTGAAACCAAATCTAACTGCGAGAGAAAGAACTACAATGCGCGAAATTCATTCTAACCCGAATATTATCATTTCAAAGGCCGACAAAGGTGGCTAGATAGTCGTCATGGATAAAAACACTTACATCGATGGTGTCACCAAACTCTTAAACGAAGGACCATATATTCCGATCCCTAAAGATCCTTCACCTTCGGACCTGTCAAAAATAAAAACTGCGATTAAATCTTCACAAATTATTTCAAGCAACTTAAAACATTCGCTTATCCCATCGGTTGCGAATTGTGCCAGATTATATGCTCTGCCCAAAATTCATAAAAGTGGTATTCCTTTCCGCCCTATTGTTTCAAATTTAGGTACTGCCTCGTATCCATTAGCTAAATATTTAGTTTCCAGATTTTCAACTCTATTAGACAATAACATTTACACCGTAAAAAATTCAATAGAATTTGTAAAAAAGATTAAAAACATTTCTCCTAGAAATTTACTCATGGTTTCTTTTGATGTAAAATCATTATTCACCAATGTTCCAGTGGAGGGTGCATTAAGATGTCTAGAAACCAGACTTCGCGAATTTCATTTCTCTTGCATGGAAATTGATGAGCTAATTTCTCTCACTCAACTCTGTTTGAAACAAACACATTTTGTTTTCCAAAATAAATATTACAAGCAAACTGAGGGATTAGCCATGGGAAGCCCCCTCAGTCCCATCCTGGCTGATATCTACATGCATTATTATGAATCAAGATTGTTTGAAATTTTAAACTTCCCTGTATGGTTCCGCTACGTAGACGATACTTTTACCCTGTTTGAAGGTAATAAAGATGATTTAAATAAAGTTCTTTCAACAATGAATTCTATTGATCCTGCTATTCAGTTCACTTTTGAAGTTGAGACTTGCAATTCTCTTCCGTTTCTCGACATTCTAGTCACACGCAACACATACGACTTCAGTACTACGGTTTACCGTAAACCTTCATCGGTTTGCCTTCCACCACACTTTAAATCATGTCATCCGACTAAACAAAAGTTAGCTTCATTTTATTCCTATGTTTTCCGTGCTCTTCAAGTTTGCTCCTCCAAACTATCCCTTGATAAAGAACTAAATTATTTAAAAGCAATAGCTATTGACCGGGGCTTTTCACCCAACATTATTAATCAAGCAGTTAAAAAATTCTCTTCTCAACACACTAAAAGGCACACTCTTGTTTTAGGAGATTATAAAAATTCTGTTGTCATTCCCTTCTTTCCATCAGTTAGCTATAAAGTTGCACATATTTTGCAGAAATTTAACTTTCGAGTCGTTTATTCTCCCATCAATAAAATTCCGAGTTCCATACTCAAGGACCCCGTTCCGGATATGAATTCCTGGGGGATTTATAGGATTCCTTGCCAATGTGGTTTAATTTACATTGGCCAAACTAAAAGAGCCTTAAAATTTCGCGTCAAAGAACATGAGGCATATGTTAGAAAAAAGGAAACTCAGAAGTCTTCTGTTGCTCAACATTGTTGGTCCGAAAATCACATTTTCAATTTTTCTGCTGCCAAAATTATTCAAAAAACATCTTCCATTGGAGAACTGGATTTTCTAGAGGCATTTCACATTCAAAAAAATCTTTCTGTTCTAGTTAACGATCCTAATTCCAATCCAATTTTGCCTTCGGCCTTTAAAGAAATTATGTTTTAGCTCTGGTTTCACCAGCAGATGGCGCCACGTGCTTATTCTTGTCCAGGCTTTCTTATCTTATCTAATCATTATTTCCGATCTTCTTCATTTACGGTTTCGCAGCTGAGGATGATGGTTCGGTAAAAACCATCGAAACTAGTCCTGTGATAATATTGAGAATATTACGCTGATTTTTGTTGTTTTGACTTCTGAATTAGTTTCGTTCGGCGTGTTATTGTGTCTTAATTGTAAAGGGGTACTTTAAGATGAGTTGCAAGTGTCCAGAAGGTGCTAACTGTTGGCGCCAAACAAAAATTGCGTTCCCAGGTCTTATAGCCTACATAAGGAGCTAAGACCACGTTTCTTTAGATGAATGTACGTTTGAACTCTTAAATCTAGTTTTGAGGAGGAAGAAAGTGAAACGTCAAGACCAAAGAAGCAGTACGTTTTTGCTTGAAAGCAATAATACTAAAACTTTTGTTTCTTGGAATCAAAGTGATATAATGATGAAGTATAAATTATATTGACAAGAAGGATAAATACATATTAATATCAAATATTATTATAAACAGGTTTCATAATTTATCGTGGGTTTTTTTAATATGCCTCTAAACATTTATAATTAAAATCGAAAACAGGGAGAAAGGATATAACTAATGTTTCTATATCAAACTATTAGATGAAATAATCATTTGAACGATTTGGGTATGTAACTATCTTTTTGAGAATCTTCAAGTTGCAAGAAACTAATTTGTGAATATTTTTAGTCGAAAGACTTCAATCGACTTGACCTTGGTCAAGTGGTCTTGGTCATGTGTTAACTTAAAGAAAGATTGTAGCAAAAGTTTGTAAATTTTGTATAGCAACTATAACGAATGATGTAAAATGAATTTTAAAATATTTCATGTTAAAATGTTCTATTGAATGTAGAAATGCTAATATCAGCTTTAGAACTACTGTAAAATTAAACTTTTACAAATGTAAGTTTGGATCAAGCATAACTGTAAAATACTTTGCGTAAGAAATGAATTGAAAGATATAGATTGAATGTGTTTAAAGTTAGGCTCTCCAGGCTTCACTTCAGAATTTTAAATTAAGTTCTATTTTAGGACATTAGATCTAGTTTTGTGTTTAAGGAATCGTCTGAAGTCTACAAAGTTTCTGACAAATCGTAACTGTTGAATAGTTGGTAGTGTATCTTCGCGATAACACAACAATAAAACGCTCGTTTCACTCAGAACAATTTCTGGAGAGCATGTGGGGAAGAGATTTTAAAGTTTGGTGTGAAAGTGTTTGAGTGCCAAATATAATTTCAATAAAGAGTGTTGGTAACGAAAGTGGAAATTATGTATGTAACATCACCACTAATACGATTTCCTTCCAGATAATTTGTGGAAGGACCAAGACAGTATACACCTGTTCAACAGAGATGTTTATCCCTAAGTCAATTTGTATAAAAATTCCAATATAAAATTCTTAGATTTAGTATAGCTTTAGATATTGTGTACAGTTGGCCCTAAACAGGAAAAGTTTTAATGATGAATTCAAGAAAGCACACTTGTTACAAGTTGAAAATTTTGATGAGAAAGAGTTTTGTAGAATTTACACTCTTAAACAAGGTAGTTTTGAGACCTTATTCTTCGAGTAGTTAAATTGTAGTACAGAAAGATCTAAGGTTTATCCTAAGTTTATTAACAATTATTTTAAGTTATGCTTCTTTTCTATTTATTCCAATTTCAGCTTACAGTTTCCTACCAGAATGTAATTTCAGAAACGCAGTTAGAGTCAGAGTACTATTTAACTCGATATTTCGCCGACTTCTAGAGAGAAAGTCTGATTCCCTGACTAGCACGCGTTTTCCTTTTGGCTACGTTCTCTCTTTGGCTACTACGCTCGGCCATACTTTAATCCCTTGCTTGGCTTCGCCGATTTAATTAATATTTACTGGCCAACTACTTAGAATTCTGATAACTTTGGCTATACCTTTCAGATAGCTTTAGCTAAGCTTAGTTTAGTTTCATTTCATAATTATTTAAGTTCAAGCCCAAGTGGAGGCTTTGCTGTATACTCCGAATTAGGAGTTGATTATAATTGTTCGGAGAAATAAAGGGTAGTTAACCCTTTTTAAGCCTTACGTGTTTATTCTCACACTTAAGCGATTATTCGCTTGTTAGTATTTGTGGGGTTCTAAGATTGAACATTGGATTTAAATAAGGAATACCCCACAAGTTAAAACAAAAACAAACGAACAAAGATTAATAGGTTTATCATATACACTTCTTTTCAGAAATAATCATTCATCGCTCAAATTCTGCTTAACAAGCACAAACAAATTTCAGACTGCAAAGTTTCAACATTTCACTACCACATTGTTCAACATTCTCTTTAGATGTGAATGACTAAACGGTGATTAATCTTTAAATTTACGAGTTTTTACAAAGTTTCGATAAAGCCCGTAAAATATTTAAGAATACATAAGTTAAAGAACACATTCTTACTTCTTCCTTTTCAATATAAGACCCTTTTATCGTTTCGTCACAAGATATGCCTGAGTTAGATACGCCGTTCCGGAAGTTTCCAGCACTAAAGTGCAGATGTTTTTCCTTTTATCGGATTAGACAAGTTTTCACTTCATTCTAGGATTGTTAAAAGAGATTGTGGATGAGTAAAGATCTTCGGATCGAACACTCATGTTTTAGGAAGATGACCTATGACCTATGAAGTAAAATTGTTCACAGGCGCTTTATAAACATTTCAGTGCAATAATCGAATAGTTATGACACAAAGGACGCATTTGGATGATTTTTTACGTGGTAGAATTATCGGCCGTTTGGAATGTGGGCGTACACAGCTGGAAGTATCAGACGAACTTGGAATTGTCCAGAGTGTCATCTCCAGGCTTTGGCAACAATTTTAAGATGATGGTAATGTGAGTAGATGTTACAGCACAGGTCGCCCCAGAGTTACAACGCCGAATGAGGACCGGTATTTGGCAGTTACTGCCAAAAGAAACAGGCGGAGCACAGCCTCAGACCTGTCTCATCAGCTGTCTTCAGCCACTGGTACGACAATTTCAAGGCAGACCGTGTACAGACGCTTAGGGAAGATTGGTCTATATGCTCCTAGACCTGTTAGATGCGTTCCACTTACTGCAAATCACTGTCGCCTGCGGTTAGCCTAGAGTAGAGAGCATGCATTGTGGACACCGCAACAGTGGGCTTGTGTGATGTTTTCCGACGAGTCCAGGTTTAGCTTGCAGTCCGATTCTCGCCGGACTTTCATATGGGGAGCTCCAGATACCCGTTACCACCAAGAAAACATTATTGAACGACACCGTTACGGTTGTGCAGGAGTGCTCGTTTGGGGTGGAATTATTCTGGGTTCCCGAACTGACCTGCATGTTCAAACTGGAACCATGACAAGCCAAATCTATCAGGACGTCATTCTGGAACAACATATACGTTTGTTTCGGGGCCCCATGGGCGCACAATTTGTGTTTATGGATGACAACGCTCGTCCTCGCCGTGCAAACATCGTAAGCGAATGCCTTCAATCGGAGGATATCACCCGTATGGACTAAAAAGAATTCTCATCGGACTTAAATACATTAGAGCACATGTGGGACATGCTTGGCCGGCGAGTTGAAGCCCGTCAACCTCCTCCTACGTGTCTACCGGAACTTCGGAGAGCATTGCTTTTTGAGTGGTGTAATATCCCCCAAGATCAGATCAATAATTTGATACTCAGCATGCCTAGGCGTTGTACAGACTGTATTGCATCGTCTGGGAGACATACAATGTATTAACAATCATACCAACCATGTAATATTGGTTTTTTGTAAATAGGTTTTTCTTTTTGTAATTTGCTCCAGGGAGAAAATATCGCTAATTTTTTTTAATAATATCAAACATGTAGCATCTTTTTTTTTCTCTTTACCTTTTGTTTAATAAATAAGCTTTACAAATAAGTCAAATTTGTTTTGCTTCTAACTCTTCTTTTGCCTGATTTTGCGTTATCCTTAATTTATGGACATGAGTGTAGTACTATAAAATGTCTGAAGTGTTCGTACAACTGTTTCATTCCTTTCAGGGCTTCACCTTTAGGAATACTTTTAATTCGATGGTTGCACTTTTTTGAATTTCATCAATGCTGCCAAAATTAGGACTCTGAGGTAAGAGTTTCTCTTCTAGATTAAACGCTTTTAGTTCTGATGTGGGGAATTCTTTGAAAAATCTAACAAATACGTGTTTATAAAATAATTAGTTCACCAACTACTTTTCAAGAATAATTCTCTTTTGAATTAACAACTTCCAATCAAAAATGTTCATCGGCATGATCTTCACTCGACATTTATGGAAAAAAAATTCTGATAGCGATGTAAATTATCTTTAATCAATCAGACGAGTGCCGTTTTGTCTCAGGATCATAAGCAAGACACCAAATTCGTCACCAGTGAAAATCTGTTTGAAAAAATCGCAATTAATGTCTGAATTTGGATATTATGACATGCAGAAATGCAAACCCTGCTCTGCCTTTTTTATCTTAAACAGAAAAAAATATATTTTCTTATTTATATTTTATTGTTAGAAAAATTATTTTCTTATAAAGCGAACAGTTCTAAATTCCTCAACAGCTTTTTTGCTTTCATTATAAAATCCAATGAATGATGCCAATGAAATTTCTATAGCAATGAAGAACTCTGAACCCTGCTAAACCCTGACCCTCGTCCACTTTAATGTTGCTATTCTTGCTCAGTTTTCGTATCCATGACAGCAGATTCCCAATTAAAACTTTAAAGTAATCATGTAGAAAGTTCTGTTCTTAAGCAGATGACATACCAGAAAACGCAGGTTGAGTTATTATGCTAGTAAATACTGTTAAATATTAGTTTTTAGCTTTACTTGTAATTTGTTAAAAAGTAACTGTAAAACTGTATAAATGAATTATCTGTATATATCTATGTATGAAATTCTAAAATTTAGTTTAACATTCATCATACCATTCCTTGCAAATGTGATAATTTTATATCATAAAATATAGATATCTCACGCTTTGCGGAAGTTTGCTTTAGTCAGCTCGGCACTTACTAGTTCTGAATGTTGAATTGTTTAAAAAATTTTAAGCAAAAATTAAAAATCTTAAATTTAGTAAAAAAAAAAGTTTTAAAACAATTAAGTAAATGCTGAGCGTAATGTTTCCTTCTTTTCAGTCTGTATCATCATATCTGCTCAGAAGCATTGTATTTCTCAGAAAGCGAAGAAAACATTTCACAGAAAAGAGCGAAGATCTTGGGTATGCAAAAATTTACACTGTTGCTCGAAAAGAAAATAATAAAATAGAAAGTCATACCATGCTAACATATATTATGTAAGTTCTTCCTGCTTTCATAAAAATGCCTCTCTCGAAGGGATTCACACCTACGAATGGAGAATGAATAGAAAACAGAATTCCCGCTTCATCACCGGGTATGAAAATTTCTTCAGGATGCAGATCAAACTTGAATTTACTTGTAAATGTTTTAACTGAAATTAAAAATATTCATTTTAGCTTGTGAGGATTTATTTATTTGTTTCGACTAATAGCTAATTTTGAGTTGAAGCAGCTTTCCTGTCTCTCTCCTTTTCACCCACCCATTTCATGCCAGAATGTAAATTAGATAGCTCGCGTTTATTCAGATTAAGGGAGAAAGAAGTGCTATCTAAACAAAGGTTTTGCAAGTTTATTTTAGAGCTCGTTGCGCCTACTTGAGCCACGTAGTTACCGTGACTAAACAGCGATTAGATTCTGTGGCACTGAGTGCCTCTAGCCGTTAGGCTTGTCTTGCAGACTTCTACGAGGCAGAGCCTTCTTGCGCGTTTATTTTATTCTTTGAGCAGTTAGGCTAGTCTAAATTACATTTTATTTTAAGTTCAAAATTACTTGTTTAAGTTAAGACAGAAGTGTTGGCTTATGTAAACCCAAATGGGGTCAACTGTTACTTCTTTGTGATCAAATAAAAAGCCTATTTAGACGCCTCTTCTGACTTCGTCTGTCTACACTTAAAGACACGAGGATAATTCATCTACAATTCTTTTAAAGCTCCCAAGTTCCTGCTACCAAAGAAAATAAGACTCTATAAGCTGTTTACATATGATGTGAAAGACAAATCGCATTAAGAGATGATTTTATGTTATTTATTTATTTACGAAATGCAAGACTTAAGATATTATAAATGCTTGTTTAAACCGCTGGATTGAACAAAGTGCTCTGTCACAAAACCTAAACAACCATTTGACAGACACGAATGGGCCAAATTCTACTTCTCATGCATTGAGTCAAGCAGATAATTATGTTTAAAAATTTATGCGTATGTCTTTAAAAGTGTTTCCTAATTTTACAATATTTTTGAAGCACTATTACTCAGTGTTTGCACATTCTGCATTCTAAAACCCATAAAAAAATTCTTCCTAATTTTTCTTTAAAAATACTTTATTAAAATACCCTCGTACGCAAAATTACGAGAATTTGCACATTATGTCGAATTTTGAAATAACAGATGGACAGATGGTAATGAAATTTGGTATGTATATACATTTATATATGAAAGAGATGTATCATTCAAAATTTCTTTTACGTTCGCCATTATTATCAGTAACGCTCATATTGCAGCGATCTCCAAAACCCACATTGTGATATGGAACTGAAAATGAGTCTAATATAGGTTATGATCCCTTCTCACAATCAGATAGCTCGCGCCGCTAGATAGCTTACTGGACAGGAGGAAGTCGATCCCACTCTTGCAGCAAAGCAGTTCTCAGTTCCGGAATGGTTATCCAAGAGGAATGGTGACATAAAATTCCCCTATAAGAGTGTTTCAGACATGTTTTGTAGGGTTAATGTCAGGACTTCTGGTTGTCTAAGCCATGCGGCGAATATCCTCCCTTTCCAGGTAATCGTCAACTAGTTGAGCCTTTTGTGAACGAGAGTCGTCGTCCATTAACCCATGATGAACTGCATCCTTGATAATTTCAACATAGATCTCTAAGGTCTCTTCTCGATACCTTATAGCAGTAAGGAGCTTTTTCAAACACATGCAAGGGTGTACGGCCGTCTAATGTAATGCTGATCTAACCATTGCACCTCCACCACTGTTATGAGTTGTTTTCCTGATGAATTAAGGATAGTATCGTGTTCCAGATTTTCTCCAGTACGCCAAGAATCAGTGTCCAGGCTGAATCTTCGCTCATCTGTAAAAGGCACCTGCTCTACAGAAGTGTGATCCAAAGAGCATGTTGTCTGCTCTATGCTAAATACCCTCTCTTGTGTGCTGCAGTCAGCTGGTCTTTCTGGCGTACAGCCCTAACTCTTGAAGTTTTCGAGCAAATGTGGACCATGTAACTTGAGTTCCAATTGCAACTTATAACTCATGTGAAAGCTGTGAAGCTGTAGCAGTGTAGTGTTGCCGTACTGAATGTGCCAACTAATGATCCTCATTCGTCGTTGTGGATTTTGGTCAATCTTGTTTGGGTCTTTCCGACATGGATCTAGTATCTTGAAACTGTTTCCGTTAATTGCAGACTACATTGGGAGTTACATTCAGCTCTGTGGCCACTTGCGCTTGTGATTAGCCTGGCTCCGACTTACCGACAGTTCTCCATCTTGTTCCGTCATCGATACGTTCGTGTCTACTCATTTTCCCTGATACCTTATAAATTTTACCCAACTCTTTCAAGAAAGACAATATTCAAAGCCAGACAAATATCCAAACCTTCTCAGATACACAAGTGTATGCCTACGAATTCGACACTGAATACTTGCAAAATTCTTCGGCGGCATGATTAGTACCTTTGGTTTAATAGTAGACAGAATTTACAAATTCTCTTAATTCTGCACATTAATGTACTTACAACATATTATTTTTTTCTAGTTATTAAGCAACAATAATGTAGGAGAAGATAAAATGTAAACATAAAAATAAGCAGAAATGCGTAGAATACATATATGAATGCACACAGCGCAGAAAAAAGTAGGGCAATTCCATGTCTCCCGTTCTAAACTGCCAAGTTTTGTAAAACTCTCACGAGTAGTTTATGAAAAAGTAGCTCTCAAAATTTTAGCTAATCAATGTTAATTGAATTTGGTCTATATTTATCAATCTCTCTTTTTTATTAAACTTATTTGACTTTTCTTTCACATTTCGAAATTAAGGTTCATTCCAAATAAAATTCGCCCATTTTTATGATATATTTTAAAAATTGTATTTTAAATAATTTTTATAATTTTTTTCAAAAGCATTTTGAATTATAATCTATAATATTTTTACCATCATCTTAAAATAGATGTATTTCTAAGCCTACCTGGAAAACATTAGAGTTTTTTATTCAAGATATACGTGTTTTTTCCGAAGATGTACGTGAATTTATATATTGGGGGGTTTTGAAATTTGATATATTTGTTGAAAGCGATAATAACATCAGATGTGGTTTAGACACTTTGTTAAAATTATTTGAAAGTAAAACGATGAGACTTTTTTTCCGCTCATGCACAATGGAAGGGAAAGGAAAATAGG
>KK114536.1:232588-302263 GCA_000611955.2 Stegodyphus mimosarum | reverse complement strand
AAATTTCTTCTTGACTTAAATAAAAGGGTCTTTTTACCCCTTTTTACATCTTGTCATTGATACAATTTGAACTTAGCGAACAGTGGCTTCATAGTTCAAGTAAATATCTAACCAGCAAAAATAAAATTAGTTTAGCTAGAATGTTACAAGCTTTAAAACCCTTTAGATGCAAATAAGGTTTAAAACTCACCATTTTCTAGAAGACAGAAAATAAATAAATAAATAAAATAAAATGTTTTATGCAGCTCTTTTAATTCCCTCAATTTTATAAGGAAAACTTTAAATATTTCTTACAGTAATATGCTGATAATATCCTTACAACTTGAAAGTCACTTTAAGAGAGATGCGCAGAATATTGTACTTAATTTCTTAATCAGGGAATAATATTTTAGCTGTTATTTTCTTGAACTCTTTTTAATATACTCAGCCGCAGTCTTTCACTTTGAAATTTATAGGAATGCGAAAGAAGACAGAGATATTTTACAGGCCCTTTAATTTCGAAAAATAAAGTCTCCGAGATTTTATCATATCATAACTTTATTGAAAAGGAAGAGGATAATATATGTAAAAGAAATGGAAACTGAAATGCTCAAAATGTTTTATTTATGTTGCTTATGTTTTTTAAGATCTGGAAAGTCTATTTTAATATATTTCACAGTATATAGGAGAATTCCTTTTACTGTGCTTTATTTCTGTGCAATTTGTAGACATTGATTTTAACTCATGAATTGAAGATCTGTGGTAACCTTGCATTTAACGACATTGTAGGCTCCTTTCTGTCCTCGTTTGTGTATGTTTCATATTTTGATACTACTAGATTCGTTTGTGCATGTTTCATATACTATGCTAGCGCATAGTGTATGTTTCATATTTTGATGATTCTCGGATCATTTCAAATACTTTCATTGTTTTCATTGTAATCGTATTGAAATCACGCTACATAATAGACGTGCAATGGTCTGCCTCTAAGTTTTCCGTGCTGATAACCCGTTTATTATTTAAGACTTCCAAAGAATACTATTTTACTTTTTTCACTCAAATTGTCGATTGCATGAGTTTCTCGTTTAATGTATCATATAGCATTATGCCAAATTTTGCGTATTTATTTGTACTCAAGCTGTTAATTATCAAAACTTTCAAATCTTTTTCGCTAAACATTACCTTAAAATTATAAAGTTACGACTACTTTAGTTGTCCAAAAATGCTACTCGAGAGAACATACAAATGAAAATGAAGTAAAAAGTACTTACTACTCTACAGGTAAATAATGTTTGGAGTAAACAAAACGTTTATGTGCATAAGGGAACCAAAATACTCATGCAATTTTATTTTAAAACCTTAAAGTTCAAAACGTTATGGGTATGATCGTACGTTTAAAATTCTGAAGAAAGTCGAAAATCTTATTCCGAGGAATACACAGATGATAATTACGTAAAAGAGCCTTACTCTTTTATGATCTATATTACACATGGCATAACCATACCTTTTGATTAACTTGGAAACAGAAGCCTTCCTGTTAATCATGTAATTGCAATTTTACATAATTACCATTATCTAAGATACAATAATTAAGATTACCTGTCCAAACGTCAGCAAATGGGAATGAAAACAGTTGTTTTATTTTAAAAGAGTTAAAAAAAGGTGTTGCAAATATTTGTTTTGTACGAGAACATACTTTTACAAGAGGCAATACAAGTGATGTATAGCAATTAAAAATTTAGTAATTATCAAATTTTCTCCTAATTTGAAATTAATTGCTCAAAATACTTCTTACTCTTTAAAATACGTTTCGAATAGTGAAATTAAAAATTAGTATGCAGAAAATATTTTCTGCTGCCCAATAATTACACTCACGTTTGTGAAAATTGCAACACCATGAAGGACTTACGCGAGTGAGCTGAAATTTTCAGGAAATGCAAAGTAGCGCATGATATGCAAATGATTAGAATTGCAAATCCGTAGCGCATGCGTATGCTGAGCAGCGCCCTCTGAACGGCTGATGGATCCGAATAAATAGACGGCTGTAGCGAGGCGTGTATGGTTATCGGTGGTTATCTGCTAGTGGTAAACGTTAACTCAATCTGTACTTATGCCTCGTCGACGAAAGAGAGCGAGATTTGAACAACTTACAGAGTTTGAACGAGGGAGAATCATCGGCCTTCGTGAAGCTGGATTGTCGTATCGTGCAGTAGCCTCTCGTGTGCAGCGTAACAGCAGCACAGTGATGCGCGTTTGGAAGCAGTGGACGGACGAGTGTCGGACAACTCGGAAATCCGGGAGTGGACCCCGAAATGTGACGTCAGCTCGCGATGATAGACACCTGGTCCGCATGGCGCGGACGGACCGTACAGCTTCCTCTAGACAATTGGCAGCACTGTGGTCAATAGCTACAGGTGTTTCATTGTGTGCTTCATCAATTCGTAGACGTCTGCTGCAGTGTGGACTGCGCGCACGGACTCCTTTATACAGGATCCCCCTAACGCACGACCATCGCCGCCTGCGGCTACAATGGGCCAATCAGCATAGAGACTGGCGTGCTGATTGGCAGCATGTCGTGTTTTCTGACGAATCCCGCTTTAATTTGTGGTACCATGATGGCCGCATTCGTGTCAGACGCTATGCCGGTGAACGCCACCTTCCGGAGTGCATTATCGAACGCCACAGTGGACGAACACCCGGAGTTATGGTCTGGGGCGCCATAGCATATCATAGACGATCTCAATTGCTACGAATTGTGGGCAATCTGAACAGCAACCGGTATATCCGTGAAGTTCTACAGCCCGAAGCTGTTCCCTTCCTTCAAAGCTTGCCAGGCGCTGTATTTCAACAGGACAATGCCCGCCCTCATACTGCTCGGATTGTTAAATCCTTCTTTGCAGCGCAGCAGGTACAGCTTCTTCCTTGGCCTGCGTGTTCCCCGGATATGTCGCCAATTGAACATGTGTGGGATGTCATTGGTCGGCGTCTTGCTCGTGATCCTCGTCCTGTTGCGTCTGCAGACGAACTTTGGGTACGCGTACAAACGATATGGAATGCTCTTCCTCAGTCAGACATTCAAACTTTGTTTGACTCCATGCCACGTCGAGTAGCAGCACTTATTGCGGCGCGTGGTGGCCACATAAAATACTGATTCTGATCTCTTGTTCTTGTTTGTTTGCTTTGAACATTTAATCATTTATTTGTACCACTACCACTCAATTGTGTATTAAATTGCATTTAATTATGACGATTACTTCTTGGTGTTGCAATTTTCACAAACGTGAGTGTACATAAACATATATTTTCTTCTTTAGTTAAAAGAGCGAATACGTGGCATGAGCTTACTCTCATAGCTTAAGCCTACAACAGATATCATCGACATTGATGTGGAGAATTAAAGACAGATCTAAAAAAAGTCTTACTTTCACACGAAATTCCTTACCACTGTGTTGTTTACTGTGCAGTGTTTCGGGTATCTTCTACAAACAGATTCATCAGCTAAAACACAATGGTCAGGATATTTTGCACAATATTTACTTTTCATTATCCTATATAAGAAAGAAAGAAAGGACCTCTCAGAAATTCTCTGCACTTACTTTGAGTAAATGGTTAACAATCTGATTACGAAAAAGGAGGCGAAATTTAATATCTCTTTACAAGAGACTCTTTCAGGGTAAATTCCTAAGGGGTGTTAAGAGGAGGGGAAATAATTTCTTTCCCGATCTTTAACCGTATTTTACACATTAAAACAGTGAAACGAAAACGCTCCATTAAACATTTTTCCAGATATTATTACATTAGATTTCATGCTTAAAGTGGCCACCTGAATGGAAGCTGATACGACGGTTGAACTTCTCGTAGTTCGACCTGGAATTAAGCCGCCGCAAAATAGTTGGCAGAATGGGTAGTGTTACGGTTTTCTTAATGTATCACATGAATACGAGGATCTTTCTCTTATTAAATTTTCCATGAAGATAAGCCTTTCCGTACGTAGGGAGCTCTCGTATGCTTTGCGATAATCGGTTAAAACAAATCTAAACGGATTTAAAGAAAATAGAAGCTCACAACTACATTTTGGAATACTATTTTACAGTTCGTTATTAACCTTCTTTGCAGGCAAAACCAATTTTTCGTCTGTTTAAGGCTGTTTTATTTTGACTAATTCAGCCTCTTTTACACTCATGTCCATAAATTAAGGATAATGCAAAATCAGGCAAAGGAAGAGTTAGAAGCAAATCAAATTTGACTTATTTCTAAAGCTTATTTATTAAACAAAAGGTAAAGAGCAAAAAAAGATGCTATATGTTTGATATTATTAAAAAAATTAGCAATTTTTCTCCCTGGAGCAAATTACAAAAAAAAACTATTTACAAAAAACCAATATTACATGGTTGGTATGATTGGTAATATAATATATAATTGTATAATTGTATAATATTGAATTGTATATCTCCCAGACGATATAATTGTATATCTCCCAGACGATGCAATACAGTCCGTACAACGCCTAGGCATGCTGAGTATCAAATTATCGATCTGATCTTGGGGGATATTACACCACTCATAAAGCAATGCTCTCCGAAGTTCCGATAGACATGTAGGAGGAGGTTGACGGGCTGCAACTCGTCGGCCAAGCATGTCCCACACGTGCTCTACTATCTTCAAGTCCGGTGAGAATGCTGGCGGCCAGTCCATACGGGTGATATTCTCCGACTGAAGGCATTCGCTTACGATGTTTGCACGGTGAGGACGGGCGTTGTCATCCATAAACACAAATTGTGCACCCATGGCGCCCCGAAACAAACGTACATGTTGTTTCAGAATGACGTCCCGATAGATTTTTCTTGTTATGGTTCCAATTTGAACATGCAGGTCATTTCTGGAACCCAGAATAATTCCACCCCAAACGAGCACTCCTGCACCACCGTAACGGTGTCGTTCCATGATGTTTTCTTGGTGGTAACGGGTACCTGGAGCTCTCCATATGAAAGCCCGGCGAGAATCAGACTGCAAGCTAAACCTGGACTCGTCGGAAAGCATCACACAAGCCCACTGTTGCGGTATCCACGATGCATACTCTCTACTCCAGGCTAACCGCAGGCGACAGTGATTTGCAGTAAGTGGAACGCATCTGACAGGTCTACGAGTATATAGACCAATCTGCCCTAAGCGTCTGTACACGGTCTGCCTTGAAATTGTCGTACCAGTGGCTGAAGAGAGCTGACGAGGCATGTCTGAGGCTGTGCTCCGCCTGTTTCTTTTGGCAGTAGCTGCCAAATACCGGTCCTCATTCGGCGTTGTAATTCTGGGGCGACCTTTGCTGTAACGTCTACTCACATTACCTTCCTCTTGGAATCGTTGCCAAAGCCTGGAGATGACACTCTGGGCGTCTGATGACCAAGTTCGTCTGATACTTCCAGTTGGTTACGCCCACATTCCAGACGGCCAATAATTCTACCACGTAAAACATCATCCAAATGCGTCCTTTGTGTCAGAACTATTCGGTTATTGCACTGAAATGTTTATAAAGCGCTTGCGGACAATTTTACTTCTTTGCTTGTATTCCTTATATATCACTCTCTTACACTCTCGTCATTGTGACGTACCATCGGTGTCATCTGGTTACTTCCTGAAATTTGCATATGATTCTTGAAGATGTGTGTAGTGATTTTACAGGTGATATATTTATTTTAGAGTTCGATTTCCGTGTGACTCCGAATTATCCTTAATTTATGGACATGAGTGTAGATTGACGTTGTCTTTTGCATGTAATCGTGTAACTATCAGTTTAACACAGACACTGGACAATAAATTAGAAACCGCTGAGATTTTCATCTGAATGCGTGTTAGTGATGAAGTATGCAATTTTGTTTTATGTCGTGGGTTACGCGTGGTAAGAATGCTAGTATAAGTAAGATGCAAAAGAGTGCTTTGACGGTGAATGAAGTAAAATGGGGAAAACGACAGATGTTTCACCATTTGAAAAAGGGCTTTTTGTTGGTGCCCGTTTAGCAGAGGCCTCTTTCGAAGAGAGCAAATCTCACTAGGTTCTCAAAAGCAGCCATATCAAAGGTTTTCAAAGTTGAAATCAGAACCCACAGTCATTCTCTAGAAGACGTAACAACAATTCCAGCCAGTTCTCCAAGAGAGCGATCGGCGTCGTCTCCGACGAATTGTACAGCAGAACAGTTACTCTATTGAAATCGATCATCAAACAAGGCTCTTTGCAACAGATTTCAGCTCGAACCATGCGCAGAGAATTGCAGAGGATAGGAATGCATAGTCAGGTGCCTGTGAGAAAACCACTCATTTCTGCCGACATGCAAGAATTCGTTTGCACTGGTATCCAGAAAGAAAACACTGGACGTCTGAGGATTGGAAATGGGTAATGTGGTCGGGGGAATCACGCTACACCTTATTTTGCTCTTATGGAAGACGTCGAATTTGGCGAGAACCCCTAAAGCGATGAATCCGTAAAGAAACAGCTCTAAGATACCTATATAAATACCGGCAGATCAAGTGCACCCTGCAAAGTTGCATTTTTATTCTGATGGCGACGAATACTTCATGGACGATAATGCAACTATACATCGTGCCACAAATGTTCAAAATTGGTTCGATGAACATCAGTCTGACTTCCAACACCTTTCCTGGCCACCGCATAGCCTGGATCGTAACCTCATAGGAAATGTATGGTATACGGTGAAAAAATGTATTCGACAGCACTCTCCTCTTCCGTCCAATTTACAAGATCTAAAAGGCTACCTAGCCAATGCATGGTATTTCTGGAGATAAATGCACTCCATGTAGATTCGATGCCCAAACGAATCAGAGCAGTTATCCGTGCAAAAGGTTGTCCAATAAAATATTTATGTTGAGTTTCGAATTCATTGGTCAGTTTGTGTAATACGTAGACGATTGTATATACTTACTTACATAACAATCTTCGTTTTTTGTTTTCTGCTTGCTACGTATTTTTTCAATTACTAATGTGAATCCTAGGGACTAAAATTTTATCATTTATTCTGATATCTTCCTGCTAATTTTGTTCCTTTCCAGTTAAAAAATTAATCCTTTAGTCACATGGCGAACGCAAAGTGTTCTATTTGTGCAGATGGTCGCTACATTTTTTTATACCTGTACGCATTCAAAATGTTATGATTTAAAGTTACTTTTATAATAGATTTTCAAATAAGTTCGCAACAATTTCAGCGCTTGAAAAGTTTTGCACTTACCCATTATCATTGCAAAACGTATAAGCTGGCAACTGCAAATACATCGGCTTATCTATGTTGATATCCAGATCTGTCGGATACTGAAAAGCAAACCCGAGAAACGTAATACATTGGTACAAGAAACCCGTCAGGCAAAGTAGAAGAACTATTGTCCTGAAAGCCTTTCGTCGACTATCAGCAGTGTATAAGATGTTTGACACAACAGTAACAGATGATTCCTTAAAAACATTGGAGATGTGTTTTTTCAGAGATGTACGTTTTTCCAATGGAACTTCATCAAAAACCTTCTTTTCAAAAGACGACTTTGTGCAAGAGGACATCCTGAAGTTCTAGATTTATCAGTTGCATTCAAATGGAGTATCCGCTTTTCTGTATAAATACAACATGTAAATAACTTCATGATTTCTAAGAATAAAAATATATTTCTATAAACATATATCTGATAAACTTTAAATATATTTTAAGATCTTTCCTCAAAATGTTTCTATAACATCTCTTCAAAAGAGATAACTTCACAGATGCTAGAGCATGTTATTATACACATTTTAATACACATCTGCTATATAAAGTGTTAAAACCCTGTACTGCAATGCAATTAATTTCCCAATATGCACATGACATTTCAAAAGTAAATGTCATATATAAAATCTTTAAATGATTTACAATTCATCACTTAATCATCTTGCTTGAAGCTTTGAATTATCAAAAATTACTACATGTTAATACATGGTAAGGTTTATCCTAATATTGTAACAGTTATTTTAAGTTTACCTTTCCTATCTCTTCTAGATTCAGCTTACAATCTCCCACCAGAATGTATTTTCAGAAACGCGTTTAATGCAAATGAGTAAGAGTAGTATTTAAGTCGATGTTTCACTGATTTCGTTAGAGAGCCAAAGTTTCTGACTAGCACTCGCTTGCCTTTGGGCTAGTTATCTCTCTAAGCTATTACTAGGCTCGGTCGTACTTCAGGTCCTTGATAGCTTCGCCTACTTAATTGAGATTTAGGGGCCAACTACTTAGAATCCTGATACTTCGGCTATATCTTTTGGATAAGCATCAGTTAAGCTTTAATTCTTATTAATTTGAGTTCAAACCCAAGTGGAGCTTTGTTGTACGCTCTGAGATAGGAGCCGACAGTGTTGATCCTTATTTTGAGAAATAAAGCATAATTAACCCTTTTTGAGTGTTATGTATCTGTTCACACACTCAAGCGATTATTCGCTTATCGTTGTACAAGGTTCCTCACATTGAACTGTGAAATAAAAGGGTGGAACCCCACAACATTACATTAAATTAAGTCAAATTTCATGCCTATTCAAAAGAGAATGTTTTTTGTAGTTGTAGGTTCGTAGAGTTTAAAGTTGTATCTCCTAATTAAACAACGATGTCATAAACGCTGTATACATACTACAAAAAAATTTCTTTTAACTAATTAAAAACCTAATTTTTTCGTTTCCACAGTACCATGGCATTATTTTTACCCTTTTCTAATTCAGCTGAAATTAGCGTGACTTCCCTTCAACAACATGACACGAATCATATATGTATGATAGCGTTTATAATGAGAAACTGACAACCATTAAGAATTTAGACCATAACATCTTGAAACAAGTATTCAAAAACAAGGTACATCATAGAATTATATACTTGGACTCAGAACAATCATTTTCAATATGATGTCTAATATAAGTAAGCGGAAACATTTTTCACTTTTTTCATTAGGTACATTACGAAATTTTAGTCATAATGCAGCATTATAAATAGGCATAATAAACAATGAAAATATGAACTGTAAATGCGGTATACGTAGATCGTGTTGGAAAGCAGTTTGTTCTGTTACATTCTTTAAAAGTACTTTAGAAATGACAATAAAAGCTCAAATTTAACTGTTTCTCACTTTACGCCAACTCGAGACGTCACTAGAAAATGGCTTCTTACTAAGCTTGATATTAAATTCCATTACTTGAGAAATATATTTTCTGAAATCAAGCTGGATTAATTTTTATTACCAAAAAAAGATAATAGATAATATATATTGCAATTTACTCACCACTGAATGTACAAGAAATGACACCACGAAGCCCTCCTTAACAAATGAAAAAGCATCATAAGCGCAAAGCATCCACGTGATGAAATTGTTTCTGCGCAAATTAAAGTGCTCGAATACTACTCTGATTCTAAACTACTCTATTTAATACCCATTCATGAAAGCAGCAAAATGAGGTGTAAACATTGTGTACTTGTTGTGGTAGAGTTATTTATTTATTTTTAATTCCTGTGGGCTTTTATGTTTGCCCTTAATAAAGTAATAAGGGAAAAGTAAAATGTTTCAAGAACATGTGTTGCTATGTAGCATTAGGTTTTCCTCGACCACTTTTCCGAAATTTGTGACCTTTCTCTCAGTATTATTAATGCAAAGGTACCTCACATCTTCATACTGAAAATATGCTTTCTGTTCGCTAAATTTTATTAATTGATGCTTGGGTTACCATTATTCATATTGCGCTTTAATGAGAAAAGAACTGTTTTTGTAATTGCATATTTTATGCATTTCGCATAGAATTGCAGTTTGTGCTGATTGTTTTATAGGATTGCAAGGAATTATTGCATACCCGATCTCGCGGAATCTCAGCGAGGATACAAATGATGTTTCAAACATCATTCTTCCAAAACCCAGTAACTACTAGGTGAGTCCAACTGAAATGTGGTGGCCGTTAATTCCTCACTTTCTTGATTGGGTTCACTGAGTCTTGTGCTTAATCTACATTTAAGTTGTATAGAATATAAGGAGTCACGCATTACCCTCGTGCGTATTGTAGTGAAGTACTGTACTACAACTGCAATATTTGTTTTTGTATCCCATCGATCACACAGTTGATTTTCATATTTCTCGCGCCAAATATCTCTTCGCCTATTTTGAACTTAACATTTTTATGTTAAGTTCTGTTTCGTTATTTTTAGAAAAGGCCTAATGATCTAAGTGATAAAGTTGACTTGTTGACCCGTTATGACCAACCACTGAAAATGTGTCAATAGAGTACTGTCTTTACGGGAAATACTTCTTAACCCTTCTCATTCAGGATTTTCAAGAATTGCAAGTTTTTATTGCACATCGATTAAAACTCGAAATAAAAACATGAAGCAGATGCATAGCAGGAAAAATTACAGTATTGCGAAAACGCTGAAATATTGGTCTATTAACATTATAGTAAAGTTGTGGGGCAAAATATTCCGTTGATGCGTTAGAAAGGTGAAGAATTAGCCTCTAAAACTGCGAAACATGATTTTGCAGCAACGGAAGGTTGGCTTAATTGGTGAAAGGAAATCGAACACATTTTTGTTTTCGAATGCATTCATGATAAAGGAAAAGGTGATGGTTTTCCTGGTGCAGGAATATCGTTGGCGTATAAATGGTCTAAACTGTCTACGAAGTACTGAAGTGGAAGTGTTTATAATGTTGATCAAGTTTTTTAAAATTTATAATGCGTTATAAATCAAATTTACAATGCTGATTTTGCATTACCTCAACATACACGTATATACTGCTCAAAACAATTAAGGGATATTATAATTTTGGATATAAACTACGGATGCATAAATGTTTTGGCGATTGTTATATGATGTATAGGTGTTGTTAAGATATGAGAAAACGAAAAGAAACAACGAATAAAGAGTAATTAAATTTTATTAACGATATTTGTCGGTAAACATAAAATGCATAATTTGTGCGTATTATACAAATGAACAAAAATTATGATACCTCGGATACAAATGAGTTTCAATAAGGAGTATTGTTTCCTCTAATCGAAAGCAATGTCACACCCCTATGAGGCATGGAATCAGATCATCTGTAAGGGATTCTCTCACTCCTGCAGAAAAGAGCTTTCAAACTGCTGGATTGTTTCTGAGGGTGATAAGCGACTAGCAGCCCTCTCCCTTTAATTTCCCAAACATGTTCTATTGGTTTCATAGCTGGGGAACATATTGGCTAATCCATTCCTTCTTCGAAAATGAAATTGTTAACTAACTAACCACACCTATTGGCGTTATCATCCATGAGAATGAATTCATCCTCGATTGCTCCGACATAAAGAACCATAATAGGTCTGGGTATCTCATCCCTGTATCGCTGAGCCGATAGTGCTTCATTCGGACACTTCGCCTCCGTCAAATCGGACACTTTTATTCACAAAGAGTGTTTGGTATACCATTTTTTCCTCCAGATGATAATTTGCCTATTATTTAGGTTGTACACTAAAGGGGTACTCATTTGTCAAGAGCCCATTTTTCCACTCATCTCGTCCCCATCTGAGATGCGCTTTCCCCACTTTTTGCAGGCAGCACGGTGGTATTGTGTCAGCGAAACACAAACCATACGTTTACGAATATAAAACCCTAATAATGAAATCGGTTTCTAACAGTTTGAGTCGAAATTCTGGTAATAGTCGCCCTTTGAAGGTGCTGTTGCAAAACAATGGCGTTCATAGAATGGTTTCTTCTGACCGTTAGCGTTATTTGATCCTCATTTTCTCTTGTTGCAGGCTTACGATCGTATCCAGATCTTCGGCGAAAATTTTCAGTTTCCTAAACCCGATCTCAGAGTTTAGAGATGACACTATGAGAAACTCCTAATACTTCCGCTATAACGTATTGCGTTTGACCCGCCTCTAAAGACCGATGGTCTTCTAGGCTACCGAGACGGATGTATTGGGTCCAATTGTATTTAAATTCCTTCAGCCATCAGCAAATAGTTATGCTGATTCGCTTTGTGAGTGCCTGCCCATTTTAATCAAAGTTTATTACTGTATAGTATTTTTTCATTTCTGTGTGTTAATTATTACATTACTCTGCAATAAGCAAATTTCTTTTTGATATAATATACCTAAATAAGTACTAATTTTAGTAAAATTTTATAACTATGCACTAGAAACATTTTTAGATTGATAGTAATACACACGTTGTATGAGAGATTTTTCACAAGACTGCAAGAATTTCCTATGTGATTTTTCAGCCACCTCAAGAACATTACAAATTTATATTTTTGGGACTTTCAAATTGGACTCTACGGAATCATATTTTGTTCTAGAACTCCTAAATAATTTTTGTAAATATTCTAAAAAATTCATCTTCCTTTGCTAACACACTAATGTTTCATTCTCAAAAGGCTTTTTTCTAGCACAGCATTTTACTACTTGATGTGGGAGAAGTATGTAAGCTATCAACATATGAAAAAAATTTTATTACCAGATTAAAATTTAATTGAACAAATTGACAATCGAACCTTTTCGTAACTAATCTTCATTTAAAACACAACCTCTTCAAGGCATCTGCAACTTCCCTGCATTATTCGCATTAAATTTTGTCTCTTTGCTGTCCAGAACCAAAACAAAGAGTTTCAAATTATAAATAATACTGCAATTACCTAGGCTTCTTTTTTGCTCTCTACGCTTGCTAGCTAAAGGACAACACTTAATTGGCTGCTTCAGTTCATTGCTTAAAGTGTAATACGTAATGATCAGAATTTTAAGGTGCAAGTTGTCCGCATTATGATTTGTCATGCCATAGAGTAATCAACAATAGTTAGCTTATTAAGTGATTTGGTAATTCTTCAAAATTTCCCGGCAGCTTCTACTAAGTAATCGATATTTTACTGATCTTCTAACTACAATCCACTCGCGACTACAGAACAAGTGGTATCTTCCCTTTGACAAGCACGCATCTAATATCAAATTATCTACAACAAAATCAATCATCACATACATACACTCGCGAGCGTGTATATATATATATATATTTATATGCACACACTTAAACACACAGTGTTCAGTCATACATCGAATTTAAAGAAATGTTCCTTGCATTTTTAATAAGACTGATACAAGTTCTTTTCCTACCAGTGCTAATGATACGCCACGCACTCGAGTAGAACTAATCTTTAGCTTTTCATTATTCTATATATTGTTGTTCGAAGGCATTTTCTTGAAATTAATACCTTGATGATTCTGCTTATATATTATAGTGATTGTTCCTGAAATCTTTGTTGATTGAACAAAACGAGACAAAAAGTAAAAGAAATTTTTTATGTTTCAAATCTAATATTATTGATTTAATCGTGATATTCGTAAGCAAAAAATTGAAAAATGCTCATTTCAAAATATATTGGAAGAGATCTGCAGATGTAGTGCAACATTTAACTTGCATATCTGTATGAATCATACATACCTCGAAATTAAATTATCCCTTTTTCACATACTTTTCAAACTTATTATTAGTCAACCATGGAAATGAAGAATAACATATTTTGAAATACAGTGCATTGAATATTTTGATTTAAATACTGAAAATACAGAGGTATATAACATATTCGGAAGGTATATGCTGGAAATTATTAGGTACTATGCGAACCTCGCAGAGTTCTGGAGCCCGGCAAAATTTTAAGCACTTTTCTTTCGAAAGGATTTGGGAATTGTTAAATAGTCTTCTCAGAACTAATTTCTGCGGCTATTTCGAGCAAAAGCTCTCTTTATGTGACTTGTTCTGGACGTATGAGCCTATTGCGAATAGTCATATTCCGCGCTTGTTGTTTTTTCCATGGGCATGATCATTTTGTTGTTTCGTTCATGACTATCATCAGGAAATCCAATAACTTACCTTGAAAGTGTAACTTTAAATAGAATTAAGAGTCATATAGATTATTTTATAAATAAAAAGCTTGTCAAACTTTCGATGGCAAGAATATTTAATGGCAGTGTTGATTCAGACATAAACAACGTAATAAATATTTCTAGCAAAATTATTTTACATATTATGCAAAATAGATATTTAACATATAGAAAGAAAATATTTGTTCGTTCTCTACACTTTCTGTTTAAATTATAGCAACGAATCTTAAATGCAGTTTATGTAAATCAAATTCGCACACTACATGTTTTTCGCTTACTTTAATCTTTTCGCTTTACCTTTTTTGATTGAAGAATAAAGATTTTTATTGTAAGTATAATTCCTGGCGTATATATCATTATATATTTTTTACATTATCTTAAACTAAATGAAAAAAATCTTAAAATTTATTTTTATTGGAGAAGTATTTCACTTTTACGTTGCACGTGGAGGAAATGTCTGAAATCCCATGCAATGTCTGAAATCCCAAATACTTATGAACAAGGTGGAAATACCATTGTTGTTCGGCTTCAGTTAGCATCATGCTTATGGGTAAGTATTGAAATTTTGGATTACCACAAAGGATTACCACACGAGGGCTATTGAATCCTGGTAGAACTCACAGCATTTATTGTTTTTAATGTTTCGGATGTTAGCGGACATTATTGACAGGGATATTTCAGCACTGCAGTGTGAAATATAACATATCAAAAGAAGATATTTCGAAATACTTAAAAGAAATTATAAGAATAATAACATCTGTCAGGCACAGCTAGTAGGATATTCCTCTTCGCTTCAGTACTCAAAACTGTTAATAAATTGAGTTGTATTACTCATTAAAACCGTCCATATAAATTTTGTTCTTCTAAAGCTTATTTGTTACTGTAGGAAAATGCGGCAGCAAAAAAGTACAAAATATTAAATCTTTTGTCATTTTCAGTTCTCTCATAAGCGACTTAAGAAACTACGGATAATGGATAAGAAAAATTCAGCTGACTAGGCTAAATTTCTGTTTCCTTGGCTTTCTATTTAATTTTTTTCCCTAAGCATTTGCGTGTATGCAGAAATAAGAAAGCAAGAAAAAAATGAATCATGAATGAATTTGAATGAACGAATTTGAAAAAATGAATCATCAAAATGTAAATAATTAACAAATCGATATCTTTATGCAACACATATTAAGAGAGTTAATCATTTTTTAAAAGTATGCTTAATCCAATGCAAAATAATTTCACAGAATCTAATTTGTACACAGCAAAACAAAATTACCACGCTCAAATGATAACATAAAAGGCAGGAAATATTTTATGTGAAATACTGCACGAAATCTGAAAGTTTTTCAATTGTTCTCAGAGTGAAATACGTGGAATCCGTCCCTCATTTAATTTTTCTTAACATACCTGTACGAAATATCTCATTATAAGCCTATACTAGAAAAAAAATTGTATTTATTTAATGTGTGTAAAATAACGTATTTATGAAGTTAATTTGAAACAAAAATCATTATAACTGTATTTGTAAATAGCTCGTATAAATTCTGGGATTGCATTAATAAATTCACTTTTAGAAGTAATATTAAGCTAAGAAGCACGAAGATTGTGTTTCCAATTTCTTTCATCAGTACTAACAATTTTTAGTTAAATGTGAATTTCACTGGTGTCAGTGTCCTCTGGCATGCTGAAAACTAAATTTTTTTTCTTGTTAATATTTATCAGTAGCTCTTAACTACCAAAAAAATTAGATGTATATAAAGCTATCCATAGTAAATAATTATGCATAGAAATATTATCAAAAGTAATAAAGAAAATTATAATATTTAATGAATCTCTCTAAACGCATTTTGCATGAATTTAAAAAATTTTTATTGTCATATTGTAGATACACTCAGATAATAGAAAAATGTTTAAAAATTACGGTTAGCATGACATTTGAAAACAATTCAAGATTTTCCATAATTTCTTTTTCCTGTTTATAACATATTTTGCATGTATAGGATAACATATTCGGGCATCATTCCATTTTTCAGAGCCTGAAAGTAAAAAACATATGTACATATAAATAATACTTGAAACGGAAAACTTTCAAAATGCGAGGTTGATAACTTTAACTGTTCATTATATGCACATTATGAGAGTTAAATACAAAAACAGAAGTAAAATGCAAATACATGAAATCAAGCATTAAGATTGTTTTTAAACATATTTAGCAAAAGTAGCTATTATCACATTAACATTTATAAGTTTTATTTACCTTAATAAAGATTATAAAAAATAACACGTTGAAGAACAAATATCGAAGATAGTACAGCAGCAAGAATCTGTGAATTTACTAAAGCATTGTTTCAAAATTTAAATAGAATCTTCTTTAGTTGCAAGCGTTAATATGGCAGAGTGAAGCATGTGTCACTACGTAACAACAGACAAAAAATTTCGATAAAATTCCATTCAAGTAAGAAGAACGAAGCCGCTAGCTAAATTTAGTTACAAAAAGGGAAAGAAACAGCGAAATAATTTATTTAAAATCTGGAAGTAAACCTAACATATGAAATTAAGGCCGTACCACCAAACTGGCTTAACCGGCAACAAAAGCTGACTAAACCCAAAGATGAAAGAATAAACTATAGACTTCTTGTCATAGACTTCCTTCAGTGAGATGCGTTGTCCTCGCCAGCACGGTCATCTCGATCTTTATTCTGAATAATAAATACGAACTGTAAGAAAATGCCTACAGAACTGAAACAAATACGTATAGAGTTGCCAACTCCCGATTTAAGTGGGAGACTTCCTATTTCCGACCGTTCTCCTGCCAGCCCGATTTACAATATATTTCTCCCGACTTTCTCTTATTCTTAAAATTCCTCACGAATTTTATGTAGCTTAGCTTAACACTTCGTTATTTGCATCCATAAGAAACGGTTTTGTGGTGTCTGAAAGCACCTGATTTTGCTCCAGACTGCATAGAAAACCAAAGTAGTTTCATCAATGAGAAATTATGGCGCACTTCTGCTTTGTGAGTGAGGGTACGCGTCCGAAAACGTCATGTTCCATTCCACCAGTGAGCATCGGGTGCCACTGAATGTCATTTGGCGCATATTAACCAATGAGCACAAAAAAAGATCGAGGCTGTTATCTCGTTCATCTTGTCAAAAACCTGCCTGAAAGTACGTGCTTTAGAGAAATAGTTTAAGAATTGTGATTCCTAATTTAAGAATTATAATATTTTGTATTAGTTATGTCTGCGAAAAAGGTACTTTTCAATACAGATGACATTCCTTCTAACATTTCCTCATAACCTTTCCTCAAGGAAATGTAATGCATTTGCGATGTGTACCGTTGACGATTGCGATTTTTCGATTTTGCACGACGGGAGGGCCGATGTTCTCAAACATGTTCATACACATAAACAAGGACAACATGAGTTCTGTTGAAAAAAACGAAAAGTTAATTTTTTCTATGGAAACAAAGGACGAAAAAGTTAATAATGCAGAACGTACTGTTTGCATTTAAGAATTAGTAACTCAACTTTCAGATATTAATTACTAACAATTTGAAGTTATTTCATTATTAAAAAATATATTTTTATCATTCAAAAATCTTTTTGTCATTGAAAATAAATCTCCCGATTTTTAAGTGTCGTAGGTTGGCAAGTAGGTATAGTTTCATTATAGACAACAAGCATTATCTACTGTGTGGCACCCAAGAGTACTACACAGTAGGTGGCGGTCGTAAACAAGTTGTTTTTATAAACTGAGGAGAGCATCACTGTATCATTGCGACTAAAACTAAAACTTTTAAGCGTGGTAAAAACTAATTAACTCTTGCAACTTCCGCCAGATGCTTTCACTTCGATATTACACGAGGGTAGCTATTTATGTTTCTTTCCTTAAAATGAAAAAACAAGTGTTTATGACCGAAAGTAATTTCCTTGTTTTTTAAAATATTTTCCATGAAGATCAAAAAAATTCTCTTTAACTTCAGTTAAAAAATTCTCATCTCAGCACATCGAAAGGCACATTCTTGTTTTAGGAGATTATAAGAATTCTGTTGTCATTCCTATCTTTCCATCAATTAGCTAAGAAATTGCCCGTATGTTACAGAAATTTAACTTATGGCTCGTTTATTCTCCTATCCATAAAATTCTAAGTTCCATACTCAAGTACCCTTTCCGGATATGAATTCCTGAGGTTTTTACAGGATTCCTTACCAGAGTGGATTCACTTACATTGCTCTAATTAAGCGCGTTAAAGAACATGATTCATATGTTAGAAAAAATGAAACACAAAAGTTCTCTGTTGCCCAACGATGTTGATCCGAAAATCAAACTTTCAATTTTTCTGAAGCCAAAATTCTTCAAAAAACATCTTCTATTGCGGAATGAGATTTTATAGAGGCGTTTCACATTCATAAAAATTTTTTTGTTCTAGTTAACGACCCTAATTCCAATCTATCTTTGCCTTCAGCCCTTAAGGAAATTATGTTTTAGTTCTCGTTTCATGAATAGATAGCATCAGTAGCTTAACTCCTATTCAGCCATTCTTATCTTATCTTATCTAATCACTATATCTTATCTCGTTCATTTGTGTTTTCGCAGCTGAGGATAATGATTCCGTAAAACAACACAAACACAAAGAATTCAAACGCCCTCTTAGTCCCATTGAAATCAACTACGCAGCGCCTCAAGGCGGCTACAGGTTTACCACAGGCAGTTTTCAATATAGGTCCACTTTCAGTAAACATAGGAGAATTCAGCTATCGATGTAACTCCTCGGATATGACAGAATAATCGGCACCGGAATCATCAAGAGCTTTCACACACTGTCCGTTCACGGTGATAAAAGTGGTATTCTTTTTCAACTTGGCTGTAGTGTATGTCGGAGGATTTTCTTCATCTACGGCCTCACTCCTGAATAGGTCGCTTGAACTAGTTTTCCTCATTGGTTCGACTTGGGGAACGGCTGGAGCGGCGTACTGGTATTGTCGGCGGTTTAGAGAGCGTCGCGGGTAAGATGAACTGTTCCTTATTCGAGAAGAAGTAGGTTGTGCATATTCGTCGTCGAAGCTGTATGTAGACTCAGTATCCCTGTCCCGTCGAGGGTTGGACGTTTTTGCGGCTCTTGCACTTTCAAATATCTGTCCCTACAGTACCTCAGAACATGTCCTCAACGTCCGCAATGAAAACAGAGAGGCACATTATCGTCAGTCCTCCACAGATCTGTCCTACGTTGTGGAGTAGTTCTATGGCAGTTTCACGTCTTGGCTGCGGCCTAACTGGAAGGTGAACTTTGGGTAGTGTTTTTGTTTCTCTCTGCTCCTGTGAGTGGTACTAGCGTCTCCATAACCTCTTCCCAGACCACTTATAATGTGTCATTCGGTGCTACAAGCTTTATTTTTGTGTAGCTCTGAACTTGCGGCAGGATCTTCTGAAACTCTTCCCTGAGGATGGCGCGCACTACAGGCGTTAATTCACCGGCGTCCGCACTGACACCGCGAAGATATTAGGTAGCCTCTGGAATCGTGGTCGAGCGATACGTCTTTTCGAAGGCTTTCTATGTGACAGTAGAGTTTCACGAAGGTATCGACGCTCTCATAGCCCTGGGATGACAGGACCTGGTACACGTCCTCAGCAATACCTTTCATGAGATGGTCCACTTTGTCGTCTTCAGATATGAATGGGTTTGCGTTTTGGCAGAGAGCAAGAACATTTTGAATGTAAGCTTCAGAAGACTCATCGATTTGCTGCGTGCGTGTGTGTAGTAATCACTGAGCTTGGTGCTTTACGTCAGCTGCACGGAAAAATGTGTTCTTAAGAGCATTCCTGAAAACAGTCCAACTAGTAAATGTGTCTTCATTATTATTGAACCACTGTCGAGCGGTTCCGACGAGGTAAAAAATGACGTTCGCCAGACACATTTGATCATCCCAGTGGTTATAGTTGGCGATTCGATCAAAGTCCTTGATCCATCTATTAGTATCTTCTTGGCTGTTCCCGGTGAATATACACAGGCTTCTGGGCAGTTGGTACGTCAGAATCGGTATTGGTGCTATGTTACTCGAAGCGGAACTAGCTCCTGCTGCAGGATTCTGCTCGGTTTCCTTCTCATCAACCTTCTTTCTCGATCTTTTACTCCAGTCCTGTAACAGCCCAAACTCAGGAGGAAGTCCTCGAATTCGAAGATTTTGGCGTAACTCTCCCGTAGTAACTGAGTGGCACTCGGCGTTGTCACGTAGATGAAGGTATCGTACAAATGAACATGTAAGTACTCAAGTCTAAACTCAAGGCTTTATTAATTCGAACTGAATGAAGAACTACTTATATACTATAGCTGATGAGTGTGCTGACACATTCCAGACTCGTGATGGTCTGGAACATAAAGAAAACAGGTTAATAAAAAGGAAATTTACATAAAAACCGATTGGCAGGCATCTTGCCTTTGATAGGTTTAGAGCCCGGGACCTTCGGCTCTCAAGTTCTGCATCATCTCCACTAAGCTATGAGAAGCTCAGTCGAAAGGAGTAGTTTTCGTTACAATATTGAAAGCAAAAAACGAATACAAGCTCGAATAGACAAACTGCATGAAATTGCTGGAGAAATAAAGGACAGTCACATTGCAGCACTCTTACAAAGCGGCTTACCAAAAAGCTACGAAATACTTATTATAGCTTTAGAAGAATGCTTAGAAGAGCTGACGTTGGAATGCGTAAAAGCGAAACTCATCTAGGAATGCTTAAGAAGAAAAGAAGGCACGCGAACAGAAGAAACAACTGCCTTCAAAACGAATTTTAATACAAAGTGCAAACATTTCAGTCAACGAAGATGCAATTATTACAAAACGTTAGGACAGAAAAGGAATGAAAATTCTTAGATAGCCACAAAAGAAGACAAAAACGAAAATAACTCATTTTTCAAAAATGAAAAGCTAGCAAATAAAGGAAATTATGGAAATAAACAAAATAGGAAAGTTGCTGTAAACGAGGATACACATGAAGATAAAAACAAAAATAAGAAACTTGAGAAGAATTAGAATTACTCATTCAAAGTCACCAGAGAAAGAAAATTTCAAAATTCAAATTGGACAGTTGATTCAGGAGCCACTTGTCATATGACCAATAGTACAAAACCGTTCAAGAAATTAGACAGAAGCAAAACTGAGCTAACCTTGCTCAGATGAAGTGCGAAGGCATCGGAGGATACTTGTTTCGTACAGATGACGAAGATAACGAAACAGAAGTAAAACTCATAGACGTTTTATACGTTCCTGACCTAGAAGGAGGATTAATATCCATATGAAGTTGTTGTGTTAACAGTTAAATTTGAAGAAAATATTTGTAGAATAAAGCAAAAAAAAAATAAAACCATAGGCATTGTTAAAGCGAAAAGAAATTTATATACCATAACTCAGTCTCAAAGGAAATATATCAAAATTGCAGCTGCAGAAGGAAGTGAAAATAACATAGATCTGGAGTATAGAAGACTAGGACGCAGAAATTATGAAGCAATCAAGAGGCTGAATAATGATGACCTGGAAACCGGAATAAAGATCGACCGAGAAACTAAAAAGGAAAAAGAATGCGAATGCTGTATTAGAAGCAAATCGTGTGAATTGCCATATCCCAGGCTAAACAACTCTGGAGCAAAATCTGTTCTAGACTTGATACATTCGGACTCTTCTGGACCGATTCGTACACTAGCAAGAAAGAAATACATAGAATGTGTTACGGCAAAGCAAGTCGCAAGCAAATTACTCGTCTACAATTATTTACATGTAATTGTGCCGTCATCTCGCATATTTAAAATGACTTTTATAGTTTATTAATGTAATTTTTATTATTAATTTCCATATTTTCATTAGCGTAACATTTATCTGGCAATGAATGAGTTAATTGAATTGTCTGATAAACAGCTGCTGAGAGCACCGAACATTCGTACCCATTCATCTATAGACATTAGATCCAAAAGGTGAGTAGCTTCAGTTCCATCATAAGCACTGAAAAGAGTTACAAGTTCGCGTTCCGTAATGACAGATTTAATAAATTTAATTTTCAAAATATATCAGCTAAGTTTGCAAGCTTCTATAGCGAAAAGTGTCGAATATGCAATGGCAAATGAGATGGCGAGGGCAAATGAGATGGATGACTAATAGAAACTGCTTGAGCTTTGGACTTCAATTAAATCCCCCTTTGTGTGAAGTAGTAAAGAAACGCGAAGGCTTCTACAATCCTCACAAAGTGCATGGCTTAGATGGTAGTTTGGCACCCGATTTTATAAAATTTACAATTTTTACAGCATCACTAAAAGCAGGAGATAATTCTTCGAGAATATGCTTACATGCCAATTTCTGTATATGAATACAGCAATACGCACCTATATAATAAGACCAGTTTATTCCATTTTTTTTTCCAAAATAACCACTGACCGTATCGAAGATTGCTTTTCCAGTGGTGTAGGTTTTGATAGGTTTTGTAAAGAGTATATTTTCTTGAATGAAATTCTTAAACATATGCCTATCGTCGAAAACCGATACTGCAGCGTTTGCTACATCCGTCAACTTGTCCAGCTGGATCACAAAATAATTTAATTTTATTTCCTTAAAAATTTCACATTCCGCATCATTTGCCAAAATATTAATTATACGCAACACTGTATTGTTTGATAAAGGAACCAGGTCAATTTGTTTGGTACGTTTTCCCCAAGCATTTCCTTTGCGATATCTTTTGCACATGGTCCAATTAAATTTTTTTTGCTATTTTATGTCTAAAAAATCATTTTACTATCTTTGTTTGAAGCTGACAGGAAAGAAAAGACAATACACTTTCTATTACCTGCTATTATTCTTTTAAAATACTCGACAGGTTTACCTTGCATATCAAATGCTTTATTTCGAAGTGTTAGTGAAGAAGGGGTGGTTTTAAACTATTGTTGGCAAGAACTACTTTACATATTAAACAACTGGTTCTGACTCTTCCACAGTAATATAAAAAACCATTTGTAAATACTCATTATCATATTTTCGCTTTTCCTTTTCTTGTTATCATATTCATTAGTTTTTCTTCTTTTTCAGTCAGGTGAAATAGTAGCTGACTACTGCTTCCAATACCATCGTCCTGCGTTGCTTCGAAGTGAGGTGATGAAGTTGAAGAATTAACAATTGACTACTGGAGTAGCATTTTGTCGGACTCGACTAGAACATCCGTTTTTAAACATGGTCCATAATAAAATTAGTATATATCATAATTATAAAACGTTATTTATACCACTAGAACTCCACTAAATAAAGCTACCGTACCATACTAATGCTAATGAATTTAATCACACAATGTTTACAATCATCTCAATCTCTGTACTGTCCCAGATGTGAACAAGAGTCTAACTCTAAAGTCTGCGTGCAACCAAACGCAGCCAATCACAAACGCAGTCTGCACAGCCAACCATGATGATAGGTTTAATTTAACGCTAAGTGATTAAAGCGATGAAAGTGATTAAAGTGGTTAAACTTATTCTTCGCTTTCAAATTATTGACAGTGTACTAAATACAAGTATATGAATTCAGAATTTTTTAAGTTAATAATTTAAAATTCCGTCATTAAAATTTTAATTTCCCAAACTCCGTTAATATACTTTGTGAACCTCTGGAAGTTTGCGAATCACTGGTTGGTAACCAATGATCTAAAATATTGCTGCTAAAACTTATCTGGCATTGCAGGTAAGCGTGGCAGCAGAAGTATATAAAATGTTAAATCTTTTGGCATTTCCAGTTCATTGAGAAACGAATTAAGGGGTAACTAACGATAATGTTTGTAGAAAAATCTTCCTAAATTGTTTTTCTTTTTGTGTGTGTGTGTGTGTTTCTGTAGCTTTGCGTTTATCCCTTTTTTTACGCATGCATAGAGAAATGGGAAAGCAAGTTTACATCAGATTTAAAAAAATGAGTCCTTAAACATACATAATTAATATAATTTTTATAACGTATATTAACAAAGTTAAGTATTTTTTAAATACAGCTTGATTCGAAACAAAGCATTTTTACAGAATGAAATTTATTCGACAAAAAAAGGACCACACAAGCACAGTCTCATAGCAGATGGGTGGGAAAGATTTTCTGCGAAATTCTACGTTAATTCTCAAACATTTTTCAATTGCCCTTAGAGTGAAATACATGGAAGAGATGTCGCGTTTAGTTTTTCCTAACATATCCATATCCATCCAAAATAATGCATTATAAACGCATATACAAAAAAACGTATTTATATGACATTATCGAAGTAATTTGTAATTGTATTTCTGATACATTTAGTAAATTCTGTTATTTATTTAAAAGCGTGTAATTATTTTTAAACGAACTGTTCAAGTTTTTGTTTTTGTCTTTGTTTCCATCGGATAATAAATGGCAATTTAAGATGTTTAAAAAAATAAGAATAAATAAATGCATATAAAATTTTCATATTTTCCTAAGCGTTACTAGAATTAATTTTGGTCCTTCTATTATCATTTACGATTTAGGACATTACCGAGCAATGGGCTAGGCTCGAGGCAGCCTGAATGATAGTTAAAGTAGCCATAGCCAGCGCTGCGAGAATAATTAGACTGCGTCTCGAGAATTCCATTTCTTAGGTACACGGACTTAACCGATATGAACGTCTTGTCTTCAGACCTTCCTTTCATAGGAGAATTTAACAAAGCAATATCAGGAACTAAAAATACTGTACGAAATGACATTTCAAAATCTAGGTATATTTGAAACCCCGCCCTGTTCACTGAAGCTTGAAATATTTCAAAATGTAATGTCCGTTTCATTATTTTTGCATTTTATTTGTATTTAGAATGGATATTTTAAGAGAAAGTAAAAATGCATTCCATCGGCCGTAGAGTTAATTATTTCGGTGGATGACATAAACGTTTTAAAGAATTTGAATTTTGATCTGTCTTATAGACAAGTAATTGCAAAAGAAATTTGCACAATCTGCCAAGTCATTTGAAGATATTGGATGTATTAATTTAGAAGTCAAATAAAAAAATCATCGTTATATTTTCAAATTTTCACAGGACTAGTTTCGATGGTTTTACCGAACCAGCATCCTCAGCTGCAAAAGCGCAAATGACTACGAGGCATAATTGATCGTTTTTTTTTTTGAAAAACCCACAAGGAAAACACAATTGCCGAACTTGAAATCGTCGAAAACTCTAAGGCTTAAATAGCGCTTTGAAGTGGCGCCACATGTGCGTCTGCGCTGAAATTCTAATCATTTGCATATCTCACCTCCGTAATGCATGTTGTAAATTTCATGTTATTTGTATTCTTCCTTCAGGGTGTTGCATTTACGGTGACCAGCAGTGTAGCTTAGTATCAATCATTGTACATACTTTCCAGAGGTCAGAGGTAATTTAATGAAATTCGCGAAAATCGATGCTTCCTAGCTTCACTGTTGTTGGTGGGCTTATCTCAGTTGTCTGAACAAGCTCACGAAATTTATCGTGGCAAGGAATACAAGATTATGTCTCTCGTTGGCAAGAGCCTTGGGCAACATATAGGTGACAGTGTGATTTTGCCTAGTTCCGCCCTAATTTTGAAAGCCAACACTCCGGAGAATGAGTCCGAGGTTCTCCCACCTCTCTTGATCTACAGCGAAAGCACACAAGAACACTTTAAGCTCACCACATATTTAAAGTGCCCCCTTGACCCATAGACAGTATACATTTACAAACATCCATGCGTTCTCCGGGATTCAAACTCGGGCCCTTCGGTCAGAGTCACTAATACATATACAATAGAGACGTGTAAAAATAAGGGATACTAGTAAAGCATAAAATATTTCATTTTTTTTAACTTGTTTAAAACATTTTTCTGACTGAGGTTTGTTTTAAAACCAGTAAGTTTTTTTCTTTTTTTTTTTTTTTCGGAAAGGGAATCAGTCTTATTTATTCCTTCTATGCCGAACTCTTCTTCGCAGTTACAACTCTTGCTAAGAAAAGAGCTTGTTCGATATTTCTTTACATATTTTTGAGCGCAAATCTTCCTCATGTAAAGCGAGGTAGAGTTCCAGAAAAGGTAGAGCGTAAACCCCAACTCGTTCGAATTTCTGTTTAAATTCTTACGTTGAGAATATTGGAATGATTTTAACAAAATATAGCTATAATTAATGCTTATTAAATCTGCATTTTGTGAATTTCAAATGATTTTACCTAGAGTATATCTATTATTACTATCTTATTGATTTCTAGGACATTCATGAAGTCTGCTAAATGAAAACTGATGTCAAACTAACTGTTCCATACAGTACACTGCTTATACGCGGTAAATAAGGTGTTTTTCGTGTTTTCCCAAGAATTTCTAGAACATCGTTTACCTGAGGAAATACCACGGAAAGCACGTTTGTAGCACTTACTAAATATTTAAGAATTTAGCAATTTGTTGTGAAAAATTTTGTCAAAAAGTATTAAAAGATAGCCATTGCAAGTGACATAAATATCACACATAAGCACAACTTTCAGACTTTTATCATATGTTTTATACAAATAATTACAAAATATTTATCTGTATGCTTCTACATCGTCCCTATGATGTGTTATGTGCCTCTAAACCGCTTATACTCGCAAAATGTATTGCATACCATCAACCCTAATACCGTTCCGTATTTAGCCCTGAAATTTCAAAGTTCCTAAAAAGGAAATGAATAAATGGTATTTTCTTAATAATAACAAAAAAAGGACAATTTCATTTCCTAGATTGGTTCCTTTACTTCATTATACATCCAACCTGAAATCGGATACATTAAAAGCTGGTAGAAATATCGTGTAATAAATACGAAAGCCACCCTTCCATACGGAATTTTACGTCCATAAAGCTGGGAGGGTATTAAGATACTGAAGTACTGACTCATATATGTTTTAATTTACTGTTTTGCAAACTATACATTTAAGAAAATACACTGAGGAGCCAAAACATTATGACGATCTACTCAATAACGCGTTGCGTGACTTTTGGCCTGCAAAACATCTGCAACTCACCTTGGCGTGACTAAAGACAGGTTGTATCAAATGTCTAAGCAACGGTCACACAAAGTCGAGGTATTCTACCATGGTGGTTTTTGTGCTATGAACTGCCACTCCATGACATCATAAACAGCTTCTATCGGATTAAGATTCGGTGAGTTACGTGGCCAGAACAGTAATTGAAAATCATCCTTATGCTCCTCGACCGATTTCAACACAATGCGAGCCTTGTGACATGGGGCCCTGCCCTACTGAAAGATTCAATTTCCATTTGAGACGACAGACGCCAAGTAACGGATCAACTGATTCACAATTATATTCAGACAGTCAGCAGCTTTCATGATCTGTTCTACCACAACTAAGGGTTCCACAGCCGCCGATGAGAACGTCCCCTATACCACCATTACCAGCAGCCTGTGTATGAACTGCTGGACAAGGGGAGAAACTATTTGCCTAGAATATGGCGTACACTACCATCGACGTAATGAATGAAAAATCGTTATTCATCGAACCAGGCAACTGTCTTCCACATATCCATCGTCCAGTCTCGATATTTGTATACAGCTGAAAATGCACAGGTGTGTCTGAGACGACTCTAAAAAAGTAAGCTACTACGAAACAAACTTAAAACGCTCATAGACTACCTGGCAATAAACTGCGAAAATCTAAAAGCAATCTAAATTTTTAAAACAATCATTCAGCGCAGTCAATGTCTTGACAGAGTCTCTTTAATAACCACAGGTCAAAAATACCCATCTTCCGAAGTAACTTGATAAATTCCGCTACAAATTTTAATATTCCATAGAGATTTTTGGCTAGACCTACCGACAGTAGAATGCTCCACCAATTGAGTACAACTGTGAGTCATATAACAGGAGGTGCAGCAACTCAGCTGGTCGTACGTAAGTAAATAAGTAAGTCTCGATGTTCCCGGGACTTCTGTAGGCATAGTTGACAATGATTCTTTATCAGCAGAGACACATGAGAGGGACGTCTGCTGCGCTGTCCCATATCCAACAGTGTCCTCTGAACTGTACGTTCCAAAACACTTGCACTTTGACCTGCATTGTGTTTGGCTGTCAGCTGAGCTACTGTCTGGCGTCGATTTTGCTGTACGAAGTGGTATTGTCTCTGGTGTCCTTTTCCTTTGATGACGCAAGGACCTACAACACCTTGGCTTCTACTGTTGGTTTCACAGTAGAAGTCACTTTGCTTAAATATTAACTACGGTACATCATGAACAAGTTCTACCAGTTTCTACCAGTCGTGAAATTTCGGAGATACTTGTTCCGCGTCTTCGGTTCATTACAATGTACCCTGTACCAAATTCGTTTAGATCAGCAGCCTTTTCCATCACTCACAAAAGTAAGAGCAAAAATGATTTCTTATCTTCTCCATCAGCCGTTAAATACCATTCCCAAGTAATCACTTGCCCTCCACATCATCCAGATGATTTCTTTGAAAATTGTGAGGATGTCATAGTGTTATGGCTCATCATTATTTGTTCAAAGGCTGTCTCATCTCGCTTTTCCGGACTGCCGTCAGAAGCAGCGGAAATCAGAAAGCATAATAGAATTTTAATAGGAGTATTCCCCTTTAATTATAGATATATATATATATGTAAAGAGAGAGATAGCGAAACTTCTATTCCATTAATTTTACTATGTTTCTTATATTGTTAGTGAACTGAGAATGCTTAAAGACTTAAAATTTTGCTCACATTTGCTGCCGAATTTTCCTACAGTAACAGACGAACTTTAGTAGTAATATTTTAGATGACCAGTTTTAATGAATCAAGCTTATAATTCAGTTTATCAGCAGCTTTCAGTGTTTGAGTACTGAAGCGAAGAGAAATATCTCCATTAAATATGCATGGCGTATTTTATTATTTCTATATTTTGTTTTTAAATTCTTCGAAATTCTCTTCTTTGATATGTTATTTTTTATACTGCAGTACTGAAATTACCTTTACCAGTAAAGCCTGTTAGAGGCCCTGCGGCCAAATCGCAAATAACTATTAGTTCGAGCCGGGTACAGATCCCCTCAAAGGACTATCAGAATTAGAGTTTTTATGGATTTCCTCATGTATAATAAATACTTCCCTTACATACACCTTCAAAAAAGCTCTCCTTTCTCAGGCATGTACCCCTCATGTTCTTTGCGGTTATCCAAAACTCTTAGGCCTTGCCATAAGTATGATGCTAGCTGAAGCCAAGTTCTACCTAGCAGTTCCACCTTGATTCGGTTCACAGATTTTGGACAAGCCTGTTGTATGGGTGCATTGACATTTAATTCATGCCGAACTTAAACATGCAATCGTTTTCCGAATTTTTTTCTTAATCGAGGATATTTAACATAGGTCTTAAGAGCTTCTTCAACAGAAAAAAATTTTAGGTAATATTTTGAAATTCTGTAAAAGAACATAAAAAGTGTATATAACTGAAATGTACGTCTGAAATTATACTTACAATAAAAAATTTTTCTTCTTCAATCGGTTAAAATAAGCGAAAACGAATGTCACACGAGCTAGAAACTTACATTCTGGCAGGAAAATGGAAATGAGAGCGATAGGAAAATAAATTGACATAAAATAATTGGTTAGAAACTTCAACGTAAACGCTACAATCTTTATGCTGATAATTTAATTATGGAAAATAAACTGTGACGAAGGCTTCAACCTTTGTGTTCTGATACGATACGTAGAAATAATAGACAAAACAAGTATGAGTTACGCAAATTTGCCGCGAATTCTGAAAAGCTGAAAAGCATATGGCGAGAGAAAAATATCTACCAGCCGACTTGTAACTTCAACAATATACCACTGAAAGTTTTGGGACTTGTATGGAATAACTTAGAAGATATATTAAAGTTTGATTTGTCCGGCGTTTTAAGGGAGATAGAGCACTCTGACGAAATGAAAGCTATAAAACATACCGTGTTAAGTGCGAGTGGCAAGGGTTTCGACACCCTCGGCGTGACTGTACTTTTCAGGATCAGAATGAAACTTTTACTTCAATCACTTTGGGAAAGGGAAATTGATTGGGATGAATGAAAGAGTGGTGCATAGAAATCGACCACCTGCAAGATTTGGCCATCAAGAAAACCTGCTGCAAGAATTTTAGATGTAAGGAGGTACAATTGAGCATACACTATCTACCAATACGTATTTGTATACTCATGTAAATGTCGATACCTGCGATCGTGATATACGTCACTCCCTCCACCATTAAATATTCTGTAGGAAACAACACTGGCATTTTGTGACATACAAGATGCCACGAAATGCAAAGTTATCTGATTTCGAGAATGTGTAATCGTCAAGAATCACAAAAATGGCCAATCCCTAAGGGGCATATCTAGTGAGCTGAATCACCCAAATTCGAGATTGGCCTATGTATATAATATTTAAGTGAAAATTGAGCGGCGATTATCGTAATGTGCTTCGAGTCTACATGTCCGCTAAACTGGGAGATAGGGACCGACGAGTGTTGGCCAGAGAAATTCGGAAAATCCGCACCCAGTTGATGGTCCAACAGTTTTTTCCGGCAACCGGGAGGGTTGTTTCGATGAATACCATCCGTAAGTTTTGCTTGGTTTTTATGGTTGTGCTGCTGCCCATAAGCCTTTGATCAAAATGTCCAGCCGCGCTGCTTCGTTAATGTGGTGCAATGCACTACGACAATGGGTAACGGCTCCGTTAATGTGGTGCAACAATGGGGTCCGTTAACAATGGGCTCCATTAATGTGGTGCAATGCACTACTCAGTGGGAACGAAGCAACGAGTAAAGATTCACTCGCTACCGTTCCGATGGCAGAGTTAGGCTCTGGCTTCTGCCTAGAGGACGTCTCCTGGCAAAAGGCATTGATCCCCCAGTATAGTTCGGCTGATGTGGAATTATAATCTGGCGGTGTTTTTCCTGACCTGGACTGAAGTCTTGGTCCAAATTCATGGTAAACTGAAACCCACGCCAACTGCACCGTGTTAGATCACAGTGTGCTTACTACATTGTGGCAGTTTTAAGGATTGGACCCATGTTACGTTTAGGATGACATCGCCAGCTGTCGTGTTGCAAAGTCCACCATGCATTAGTATAATGACAACCGAATCGAATGTCCTGCTCAGACATGAACGCTATCCAGAGCCTCTAGGATGAGTTCGATCGCCAAATTAAGGAATGCGACAATCATCCAATATCAGTTAAGGGAATGACATGTCTTCTGCAAGCCGAGTGAAATAAAATTCCAAAAGCCGTCTTACAAAGACTTGTGGAAAGCATGCTTAGTTGAATCTGTAACTGCCTCTCGTACTTATGAGGTTCTACCAACTATTGAAGATGAATGAATTTTGTTTCTTTCTATCATAAATGTCCATATACTTATTGGTAGATAATGCATTTTCCAATATTAGTTTAAAATCATATGGAGCGGTAGAAATATGAGTTTTATTTTAGCTAAATCTCGATTGGTGCCAATTACGCTAATTACTCTGCCACGACTCGAGCTTTTGGGAGCTCTAATAATGGCAAGATCAATGAATTGCATTTCTCTTTCAGTAGCAGTATAATTCGTCTGTGTGGGATGTAGTGTTTTACTAAAATACGCTACCGGTCTTCGTTTCTGCGTGAGTACTACACCCACCGCAAAATCAGTCATCTGCCAAAATTTCTTCGTCTTCATCGTCTTCCGGGAATTTTAGTACGGGGCCTTTTTCAAACGCCGTATTGGCCTCGGCTGTCCAGTTAAAGCGAGTTTTCTTTCTTTTTAGTTGCAAAAGCGGCTCTGCAGTTTGAGCGAAGTCTTTAATTAACGTCCTATAGTAAGAGCACATCCCTAAGAAGTAAGAAAGCTTCTTTGCGGTATTCGACGGAGGCTAATTTTTTACAGCTATTATTTTTCAGTTTTCAGTTTCGATGCCTTTGCAGTGTACTTTGTATCCTGGATACCAAAATAACCTAAAGGCTCTACAACTTGCGCCGGAACTAAAAAGGTGCTGGATGATGATTCTCCACCACTGGGACTCGGGTTCGATGAACCCCAGTCGCTCTTTAAAAGAGGTGATATATAAGGTATTTCTCCCGCCTTCTTCGTATGCCTTCGTGGTGTAGTGGTCAACACGCTGGGCGCATATTCCAGAGGTCCGTGGATCGAATTCCGGCGAGGGCATTGCTCATTTTTCAAATCTCCTGCTTCCAAATAACCTAATATCTCTACAAGGGGATAGCAACTTATGGGCAAGGACTGGATTATTACAATGTACGAGACTATCATAAGAAATATCTTGGTAAAGGAAGGAATACCTGCGTGGAAGACTTTAGAAAAGAGGCTCACCGTGGCACACGAAGATAACCACGAAACCTCTTATGCAGTCCGTCCTTTCACCGGAATTTGAACTCCATTCAAACTACTAGTGTTCAGTAACAAATTTATGGGTAAGTGTAATTGAATACTGTAGTATAAAAAATTGTATATCGAAGCAATAGAATGTCAGATACTTAAAACAAACTCTGTACAGGACAAAGCATTTCATCCAAACTTGATGAAGAGTACCCTTTTTCCAGTAATATCCAGAGCTAATACACTCCATTATAGTCTTAATTTAATAAAATTGTCCATTTGTAAAACTGTAGTTATAACTTGCCTTACACTGCAACAAAATGGCGATGGTAAAAGTGCTCAAACTATTCAGTTTTCCTTCGTTTTACATTCAGTAGCACACAGCATATTGAACTTTGGGGATAACGCTCAATAAGATACAAACTTACAAAATTATTTAACTCTCTGCTCCCTTGCCCTTAAACTTCGTCACTAAGCTGTTTTCGTGTATGAAGAAGACCAAAAGCAAGTACAATTCAAATTGATGGAAATTAATTCTTAAATCTATGCAGTTAACAAAACTTCTCTTTATATAAATTATTTTTATAGAATTAAATTAATTTTTAAACCTACCAAGTAATAAAATTTTCCTTTTTGCAACACAGCTTTATAGAATTAAATGTTTTTGAAATGTAGATGAATTCAAAATAAAACTCTTCTCGGAAATAAATTTGATTGGACATAAAAATTCAAAATTCACTCACTCAAGTTCAAAATATTCAATAAAATGCAGAAAAGGCTTTTTATAAAATGCTGTATTATTTGGTCTAAGAGTGAAATTTGTGAAAGGAATACCTGAATACACTTTTTCTCAGAATTCCTGTATGAAATCAAGCATTATAGATGTACTTATGAAAAACAGATATCAGCATTAAAAAATTAATTTTAAATAAAATAAAACTGCTACTATAATTGAAGCATTGTACGAAGGACTGAGACTATTTTCAATGCCTTTTATTAGAGTTTAATGCATTATGCTATAACACAGTAACCCTTCATGAAATGATTGATTACCAATGTAGATCTATAAACGCTATACTAAAAAAAAAATTCTACCCAACAGCAAATATGTTGCTTCCCAAACTTATTTTGTTTCAAAGAGAATCTGTTTATTTAAAAGCACTTGATTTGTTTTGGTTTAAAACATTTCTTAATTTATTCCTATTTTATCATTTCAAGATATTTCGAATTAGATTTGAAATCATTCGTAAACCATATTCTTTTATGCAGAGATTCTTTTATAAAAGAGCTCTCGGTACAGTCAGGGAGTTCAAATATTTATTATAACATAAACGAAGCTTCATTATGATACGCAAAGAATTACATAAAGTATGTTTGATAAGGAGAAAAATATTGTGTTTCATATTAAAGGAATAGATACATCTATGGATAATAAATGCATCTGCTACGCTAATCAGCAGTCAAAGTCAAATTATACGAAAAACTTTTCGCAGCTAACTAACGACTTCGTAAAGCACATTACTACAGTCCTGGCTTAAAATGAATCCGAAAGATCATATCTTTATTTACGAAACTGTATTATGCTTTAGATATTAGCAGAGCAAATTAATCTAGTGAATTACAAATAATAGTTAGTTTTTGCCTTACGAGACACTACCTACCGATAAAAATTAAGATTCGTCTTTTAGAAACTACTTATTTTAATTTAAAAATGCTAGAAGAGGAATGATTTCCTTACCTAAAGCTTTTTTATGAATAGAAATGTATGTTTACTATAAACATCTTTGAAAACAATAATCGCGTAATGTCTTTTAAGGATAGGCTGTATTTAGAAAAATGAAATCAAAATTTCACCAGCTCAAAAGCCCGCAAAATTAACTTTTCACGGATTCTGCAATAGAATATAATATCTTTTTGAACTCCGCACATATGAAAAATAATCCTTTGTGTGTAAAAATGTAATTATGGTAATTAGATAATAATTTTATCCATTAAAGAAAGGCAAAATTCTCGGGGTAGTCACAGGGAATTCTTGAAATTAAAAACAAAACGTTTTGGGTTACCTGGTATGTGTTCTTACTTGAAATGACCTTGGCCATGTTTCCAAGCAAACTTGCTAGGTGATAGGATTGTACTTAGCGACACACTGTTCAGATTGGTTAAATTGACACAATTGATGCAGATTGTGAGCAAAATGTGAATATTAAGTTGCACATTAAACTCAAGAAAATCCCTAGTGAAACGTAAAACATGGTTAAGCAAGCATATGCAGGCGAGGCACTTTCAAGAAGTCGTGTTTCCGAGTGTCAGAAATGGTTTCGTGAGGGAAGAGATTCAGTGCAAGACGATCCCAGAGCTGGACGATCCCTGATCCAAAAGTCTATAGCACATTCCGATGCACATGTGGAGCGTGTAGGGCACTTGTTGGAAGAAGACTCTCGTGTAACTGTGCGTATGATATCAGAAAAACTGACTTTCAATCCTGATGTGTGTCATGGTATTTTCCTTAAAATTTTAGGGAAACACAAACTTAATCTGAAAATCGTCCTTACTCACTAACAGATGAACAGAAAGAGGAAAGAAGAAGAATTTCTGCTAAACTATTGGATAGAGCCAGACATGATCCCGCATTTGTGTCAAAGATTATTGTGACTTTTTCTTGTTTCTGTGAGTGAAAAGTTAACTGAAAAGAAAGCTTCATCAAGATTATTGCAGACATCCAACGGCTGTGACAAGTAAACTTGGTTGAAGATTTCCCTGCCTGCTTCCAACTCTTCAAGGGACCGAAAGTTTGATTCGCTATGTCAGATTCGATCCCAAGACGAAAAGGAACTGAATGCTAAACAAAACAAAAAAAGGCTGATTAACATTCTGATTGACCCAAAAAAATGTATAGTGAACCTAACTCTTAAAAAATCATATTAAGCTTCAATTACGATTCTTTCTCTGCAGATTTGTTCAGTTTACTGTTCAATCTTTTCCAGTCTCTCCAAAATATTCTGGAAAATTCGCTGGTTTTTTTCCCCTGAAGCGTTTTGAATGGCGAGTCATTTCAGCAGTGCGTCTTCCAAGCTATAGCTTTTGTTTGTATCCAAAGTTTTTCCCAAGAGCAGAAATTATGAAATCTCTACTTTTTGCAGTCTGGGATAAACTGCAATTATATCAGGTACTGTACTTTTTTAAAAACGTTCATCTTAACTTCAATGTAGAAGATTTAACTTTGCAGTTGGCCGTGCGGATAAAATTTGGTCCAGAAGGAACGCACAAAATATTTGATGGAAGAATATGTCAGCGTTTAGCTTTTTTTCGAAATGATGAAAAAGAAAGAGAAGTTCATCATCTAAGTATCTTATCCAATTTTTGGTGAGAAGACCATCATTTCCCTAAGCTGCATGTAACTCAAAATCGAGTAACATTTGATGTATATGTTACTGTGAAAGACCGAAATTGGAGAATGTCGACTTTCACCGGAGAATGTCAACACTCACCAAATACGTCGGTGAAAGATCGAATATAACATTGCATTCTTGTACATTCGGACCCTCACCGGTGTATGTCGACAATCACAGATATGCTCTGGTGTAGGTCGAAAAGAGAAGCGATTGTCTGTTTCCCATAAATGCAGTTGTAAAAGCAAGGGCCTCTTGTGCAATTCAAAGTCTCCTAATAGTTTAAGTTGTTGCAATTAATCAGATTTGAATCACATAATTTAGTAAGTTTTTTATTACTGTTATTTTATTTTCTCATTTACTACTTACTGTATAATTAAGTAATTTTTTTAACTTCTATTATTTTCCTTTCTGATTTTGAATGTATTTTGTGTGTTTTAAGTATTTGTGTGTTTTTTCGCGACTGAATTACGGAGAAGAAAATATAATATTCTCATATATTCAACATTCACCATTAGTACATGGTGAAAGTCGACATTCACTGGTGTAAGTCAGAAATAAGAGTATTTGGAAAATATTTCGGACATACACCAAGCGACTATGTGAATGTTGACATTCACCGGTGAAAGTCGGCATTCTCCAGATTTCGGTGTTTCACCGTAACATATACACTACATGACTTCCTTGCATGGAATATTAAATTATACGCAATTTTCCTGCATTTCATTTCAACATATTGAATTAAGAGTTAACGAATTTTGAATTAAATCTACTTCGTCAATAGCACATAAACCACAATAGAATAAATACGCTCTTCAAAGTTCACTATATTTATTTACCATAGCCACACTTCGACACTAGGTTCACTTAACAGCGTTGCATCTCATTCATTTTTTAACTCAGCATGAGCAAAAATTATAGCATCTGAAGAAATACCACAAGTTCTATTCAGATACTAAAATAAATATAAAACGATGTATAAAAGAAATTAAGCAAATAAAAAAGGAACAGTTTTTCACAGACGATTTAGCGCCGCTTACCTAATCAGTTCTCACTTCGCGGTAAGGCAAAAATACATAGAAATTCAAAATATTTTCATTAAAAACTGAAAGATATAGAAAAACATAAAACACCAAGTACAGATAAAACAATTAAAAACAATTTTCAATTAAAATTACAATTTGTACGCAAAAACCAGCTAATAACTTAAATGATAATTCCAGAATGAATCAAACATAATTTAATTCACAATAATAAAAGACGTTACGTTGTTGTTGCGAAGCTTAGTTTCCCTAAATTGGCAACATCCCCTATTCTTGTACATTCGGACCCTCACCGGTGTATGTCGACAATCACAGACATGCTCTGGTGTAGGTCGAAAAGACAGGCGATTGTCTGTTTCCCATAAATGCAGTTGTAAAAGCAAGGGCCTCTTGTGCAATTCAAAGTCTCATTATAGTTTAAGTTGTTGCAATTAATCAGATTTGAATCACATAATTTAGTAAGTTTTTTATTACTATTATTTTATTTTCTCATTTACTACGTACTGTATAATTAAGTAATTTTTTTAACTTCTATTATTTTCCTTTCTGATTTTGAATGTATTTTGTGTGTTTTAAGTATTTGTGTGTTTTTTCGCGACTGAATTACGGAGAAGAAAATATAATATTCTCATATATTCAACATTCACCATTAGTACATGGTGAATGTCGACATTCACTGGTGTAAGTCAGAAATAAGAGTATTTGGAAAATATTTCGGACATACACCAAGCGACTATGTGAATGTCGACATTCTCCAGATTTCGGTGTTTCACCGTAACATATACAAAGCAGAACATTTCTTTGATCTGTTGATATGCGCGAAACAGAGCTGCCAGCGCCATTTTTTCCTCGGTGTTGCAAAACATTGCAGTAATATACACGAAACAGATCGCTGAATGCAAATATTTTCCGAAAGTTGCGGCCGGAAACAAACTAGGGCTAAGAGAAGTACGTTTCTCCGGAAAGTTTCTTACTGCGTTTCGCGTCGGATAAGGCTTCTATTGTCAGCAAAGCGGCTGTTTGCTTCATGAGGCATGAGTTGCAAGTAAGCTAGACTAGTTTCTAACCACTCTTTCGAGTGATTTTAATTTTCATAACCTTCTGATCTTAGCAAATGTACATCATGTGAACTATGTAGAAGATACAGAAGTTGTCTAAAATCATAAAAGTACTTAAAAAATCGCCATAGATAAAACAATTAAAAACAATTTTCAATTAAAATTACAATTTGTACGCAAAAACCAGCTAATAACTTAAATGATAATTCCAGAATGAATCAAACATAATTTAATTCACAATAATAAAAGACGTTACGTTGTTGTTGCGAAGCTTAGTTTCCCTAAATTGGCAACAAATCCCCTATTCTAAGCTTCCAATGTAAACAAATATGGCCGCTATCATAACCAAAAATTAGGATTAGCAGAACTTAAAAAACTTTTAAATTGTTGATAATCTACAACTATTGCATTCAGGTTAACTAAGGGCATAAAATTCTTAACCGAAAGATAAGAACAACACAATTAAATCATTTTTAAAGCAAAAGATGCACAGTTTTCAAACTTATAAGAATAAAAAAATGAGCTCACTAAGCCTAGTAACAGAGTGTATATACATATATATATACTTTTAATTAACAAGTAAGAATATAGAAGCTATGGTACATTCGAAACCTCTAAAATCCTATTTGTAAAAGCACAGTAGTGCCAAAAATTTACATTATTAAATAGAACCAAAATACCATTATTAATAAAACATGACTTAAAATGACATGACATATATATATATATATACTTTTGCAACCGAAATGGAAGCAAAACCCAATTGCAACTAAAATGCGAGGTGCACATTTGCATGTTATAGAATCAAATCAAATACAAAATATACAAAATTTCAACGTTCTGAGGCTCCTCGTTTTTGAGTTATGCGAGATACATACATACATATGTAAGTACGTACGTACGCACAGACGCCGGAAAAAATCTCTTCAGAATCCATTTTAAATCAGTTTTATAATTATTTTGAGGAAAAAGGGTCTTTTATTCTGTCTTTACATGCGGGCGTCACTCAAAAACATCGTTAAATTGCATTCGGTAGCTGTCAAAATAGATGTTTTCGTTGAAATATGGTAATCGAAATTTTTCGTTATTACAATAATTTCTTTTTACTTCGTACAAGCAAGTAAACATTACATTTTTTAGATTAAAACATTTAAATAACATTTTTTACATTAAAACTTGTAGAAGTTCTAGAAGTATACAAAAAAGGGTTTCAATCAAAGATATCCATACAGTTCGTTATTTCCGATTTTCGTTTTCTTTAAGGTTCGCTATAATTATAAAATAACATTTCGGGCATAGGAAAGTCGATGAAACCAAAAACGTTCCGCGGGTTCGTGTAAGCCGGGTTCATTACGGTGAGCTTCGATTGTAGTCCATGACGGAAAAAGGAGAGGTGGGGGCTCGGACAGATTCAGTAAAAATCAATACTAAAATGCAAAATATTTTTTAAATTTCCTGTTTCGCTGCAGCTCGCCGAATTTCGATTGTATTGTAATTACAATTTTAATTGTTATTTTAATTCTTGTTGTTATGGTTAATGCAATGGAATTTATGATGCCTCACTCGGAAATTATGAGGCTTGTTTGAAAGAAGAGAAATAAGGTTTATAATATTCTCTGACACAATGGAGCAGAAGCTAAGGTATTAATGCGGTCTTAGTGCTTGATAATTTTGCAAATTTCTAAAAATTCAACTTACGGAGCGAATTAGTGCTAGCGTTTTCTGGGAGAGGTCTTTTAATTTTCTTTCGATTCACTGTAGCAACAACGCTTCGTAAAAGCTGGCCTAATTTCAACCAAACTGCATTCAGAGAAAATATTTTATAGTCGTTTTCATATTTGTGACAAATTTTTGCGGTGAACCTGTTAGCATATAAAGTGAACAAAATTATCATCCTCAAATAAATCTGGTGATCATTTCAAAGATGCAGAAAATGCATTTTCGTATAAGCTATCTAGAGAGAGGAAGGCGAAGTACTATCAATATTTGTTCATTTTCTTCAAATAACTTCCCAAGTATTCTTCTGCAGTTAATTCCTTCTACATATGTACAAATGAGCTTATTTTAAAATTCGGCATATGTCACTGAAATCAGCAATCTCTATAAAAAATATTTCCAAATAAAAAAATATTACCAAAAAGCCAAGGTTACATTTCGAAATATTATTTTCAGCAATGTTACCTCCTTTCAGCATCCTTCTTAATTTTTATGATATTGCAAATTTTTCATCCTAAATTCTCTTATAAAAGGAAGGTTGAAAAAAGGGATATTCATACCGATTACGTACGTGCATCTAAGAAATGGAATTCTTGAGAGGCAGTTTAGCTTTTCTCGCAGCACTGGCGATGGCTACTTTAACTATAATTCAGGCTGCCCCTGAGCCTAAGTTATCTGGTTCGAGTCTAGCGGCCTTGGGCGGATAGAAAAAGACTGAAATGGATTCTGGTACCAGAATTAACTGGAATTCTGGTAAGTATTTAAATTTTATATGCAGATATTCAGTTTTATTATTTTAAGCCTCTCAAATCACTATTCCTTACGATGTAAGATTTATCCTCAGTTTATTAACAGTTATTTTAAGTTATGATTCTTTCCTATTATTCTAATTTCAGCTTACAATTTCCTGCCAGAATGTAATTTCAGAAACGCAGTGAATGCAAATGAGTAAGAGTACTATTTAAGTCGATGTTTCACCGACTTCTACAGAAAGAGTCTGATTTTCCTGACTAGCGCGTTTACCATTTGGCTGCATTCTCTCTTAGCATACTACGCTCGGCCATATTTTAGGCTCTTGTTTGGCTTCGCCGATTTAATTAATATTTAGGGGCCAACTTCTTAGAATTCTGATAGTTTCGGCCATACCTTTCAGATGGCTTTGGTTAAGCTTAGTTTAGTTTAACTTCATAATTATTTAAGTTCAAGTCCAAGTGGAGGCTTTGTGTATACTCCAGGTTAGAAGTTGATTGTATTTATTCTGAGAAATAAAGTGTAGTTCACGTGTTTATTTGTACACTTAAGCGATTATTCGCTTGTTAGTGCTGATGGGGTTCTAATATAGAACATTGGAATTAAATAAGAAATACCCTACAACCTTATAAAATTAAAATCTTGAAACAGCGAAACAATCGGGATGTTTACGTACTTAAAAGCACTTAAAAGCTTCTAATCTTCTAAATACTTACGTACTTAAAAGTACTTAATAACGGAACTTGAAAGAAATACTCAGAAATAGAGATCCAATTTTGGGGATCGAAATTAATTTGTTAATGGCATATTTTTTTTTTCATGGACATGCTTAAAGGCGTTATTTCATATGTGTATGTTAAGAACATTTAAACGGTGGCATGGCTTCCATAAATTTCATTCTAAGAGAAAAGTAGAAGGTTAACTTGAATTAACATAAACATTTTTCTGCATTTTATTGAATATGATGAATCTGAATTTGCAAAATTTTGCTTTTTCTTCTGGGAAACTGTTTTGTTTTCAGTTTTCCTGCATTTAATTTGTTCTAGTAAGGCTAAGCCAATTTCTACCATTAGCAGCCATATTTGTTTGTATTTGAAACTTAGCAGAATAGTGAATTAAGTCTGTTTCTGCACCTTCAGTGTCCTTTTGCCGAGTGGGACCAAAAGTAAACTTTCAGTTTTGTGCACCAAAACATCTGCGTTCTAGTCCACTGGACGAATTGCTTGTTTTTGGATAGAAACTTTCATTTTAATTGTAAATTTGTTTTTTAATTGTTTTAACTTTATTTGGTGTTTCATATTTTTCTACATTTTTCAGTTTTTAGTAAAGATATTTCGAGGTTATGTATTTTTACCTTGTCATGAAGTGAATTAATTGAATGGGAAATATATCACTAATGTAATTCGATGTAATAAGTTTAAATGCGCATAATTTAATATTCCGCGCAACGAAGTCATGTGGTGTACACATAAGATTTTTTTTTGCCTTCTGTCCCTAAGTACTATGTTCCGTACTTGTAACTTGATCGTTTGGCTGACGGAGCACTTTCCCATCGCAATTTTGTTGCTGTGCATTTCTCGTATTAATCTGTAAAATCTGGCAACTGGAAAGTAATGTTGAGTCTCTGCTAATTGGCAACTTGTCTATTCAACTGCGCAGCAGATGAACGCTGACTCGCAATGTACTCGCTCTTGTAACTGTTCCTACGCTGTAATAATAAATAATTAAATGATACCGTTGGTAACGCATATCTTTCTACGCTGAATTACGCACGCTACCTACGCACATTTTTTGGTCCGCCGACCCACAGAAGAAACTAAACCTATGGATTAAACGCTATCTGTTTGCAACTAAAAGTAAACAATGACCATGGATATCACAACTTTAAATCGCAAACGTGGAAACATCAAAGGACAGTTAACAAGGATTTCAAATGCTATAACAGCCGCAGAAAAGCAAACTGAACTAGATATCGCGCAGCTACAAGCTCATTTGGATACTGTGGTAAATATTCATGAAAAGTTCGAAGTGCTGAAAAACGACTACTACAGAATACTCACGGATGATGAGTTTGAAGAAGCGGAAGCTTTGCTGTCTGAAGTGGATGAGGATATTGAAAAATTAGAGGTAAGTCTAAAAACCTCTATTAATAAACAAAAAACTGTAACAAATCAAAATAGTGACAGCCCTAAAAACGAAAGTTATTCTGTATGTAATGATCAATTTAAAAGGGCTTTAGTAAAACTGCCAAAAATTCCTCTTCCGAATTTTAGCGGAAAATTTGAAGAATGGAATTTGTTTAAGACTCAGTTTAATAGTTTAATCAAAGAAAATCCGGAACTTTATGAAAATGAAAAGCTCCATTACTTACGCGGGGCTTTGAAAGGAGAAGCCAAATCATTAGAAACATCAGACGATAACTTTTCTTCACTTTTTAAAGCTTTAGAACAAAGATACGAGAATAAAAGAATAATTGTAGACTGTCACATTAAAAACATTCTAAATACTCCATCAATAAACCATGAATCGGCTAAAGAGCTTCGCATAATGTTAGACAATATTAAGAAAAATCTTAGATCGTTAAAAATCTTAGATTTCGCAAGAGATAAACTATCGAATGTTCTATTATTAAATATTGTTCTTGACAAATTAGATCGCGAAACACGAAAACAGTATGAGCTAACACTAAAAGATAATGAAGTACCAGATTTTGATACATTTTTGGAATTCTTAGAAAGAAGATGTCAAATTTTAAATAGCATCAGTGCTAACATTCCATCTAAATTTAATTCGGAACGATCGAAATCTCTTTTGGTTAAATCAAATAAATCACCTAAATTGTGTATCGCTTGTAAATTGCAACCGCATGCATTGTATCACTGCGATAAATTTAAACAAATGAAATTATCTGAACGAGTGAGTTTGGTCAAAAAACATAGGCTTTGCTATAACTGTCTTAGCGAATTTCATTTATTATCTCAGTGTAAATCGAACAGTGTTTGTTATATTTGTAAGAAAAAATCCGATCATCATACATTGCTACATGCATATTCGGCGCCGCTGACGAATTCCAGTGCTCATGGCGTAGACATGACGGGGACATTAGAGCTTCAGGAACCAAATCAACAAAACATAAATTCGTCAAGGTCAATTGATTCGCATCCGCCAGAAAATGGTCGTATATCTTTCTTCTCAAATGGAAATAATAAAAGTGTTTTGATAAATACTGTAATAATTTATATCAGAAATTCAGCTGGTGAAAGCGTACCGTTGAGAGCGATCTTGGATTCGGCCTCTGAAAGTTCATTTATGACTACGAGAGCAGCCGATGCGTTAGGTTTGAAGAAAGAAAAAATAAACGTTCCGATAAGTGGATTAAATGACACACCGCTGAACATTAAGAAAAAAGTTTCAGCTTATTTATCGAATGAAAGTAATGATTCACATTGGGAAATTGACTTACTAATTGTGCCTAACATTACTAATTTCACACCCTCCAAAAGAATTAATGTTTCGAATTTGTACATTCCACGGAAAATCAAACTTGCTGACCCATTATTTTTCGTTCCTCAAAAGGTCGATATTCTGTTGGGTGCTGAATTATTCTTCTCAATTTTGAGAGATGATAAAATAAAATTGGGAGAAAATTTGTTCTTGCAATCAAGCTGTTTTGGCTATCTTGTTTCGGGTAGTATTTCAGACAATAATTTGTGTTATACACCAAAACACTGTTTCTTGTCTAAAAATTTAGAAACTCTCAACAAAACCCTCACAAACTTCTGGGAAATAGAAGAAGTAGAACCACGCAAAATTTGTAATGACGAATTAAATTATTGCAATGAACACTTCGCGAAAACACATTATAGGAAACCAGACGGTAGATACGTGGTTGAAATGCCACTCAAACCAGAATCTTCGGAAACAATGTTAGGAAATTCTAAAGAAATCGCATCGAAAAAACTAGATCAGTTGTGGACTCGCTTGGAACGTGATCCTACCTTAAAAACACTTTACGTAGAATTTCTTAATGAATATGAAAATTTGAATCATATGGAGGAGGTGAAAGAAGATACACTTATAGATGAAGGGTATTATCTACCACACCATGGCGTATTGCGTCCCACCAGCAAAACAACTAAACTACGCGTGGTCTTCAACGCGAGTTCGAAAACGTCAAGCGGGCATTCCTTAAATGATTTATTGTGCAAAGGAGGAGTGCTTCAAGAAGACCTCTTCTCGATTCTAATTAGATTTAGAAAACACATTTTCGCCTTTACTGCTGACATCAAACAGATGTTCAGAATGATTGAAGTTAATCCTTCGCAAACTAAGCTTCAAAAAATCTTATGGAAAGACAGCAAATTCGCACCGATTAAGGTTTACCAATTACGAACTGTAACGTATGGGACAGCGTCCGCCCCATACTTAGCCACTAAAGTTTTACAACAAATTGCCTTAGATGAGGGAAAGGACTTTCCCTTAGCTTCAAGAGTAGTTCTTCAGGATTTCTACATGGACGATTGCCTTTCTGGTTCCTCAGAATTCAACGAGTTAGAAAAACTTATGTCAGAATTAAAACAGCTTCTCCAAAGGGGAGGAATGACTTTGCACAAGTGGTGCAGTAATAAGGCACCATCCACTGAACTGCAAGAGTTTACGCTTGATCGAAATTCGGAAGAAATAATAGTTAAAACGCTAGGAATGTTTTGGAATAGTTTAAGTGACTCCTTTACGTATAAAGTAAGCATAAGCGCTAATCCTAACTTCACCAAGAGAGATGTACTATCTCAAATAGCACGCATCTATGATCCACTCGGACTCTTGGGTCCTGTTATTGCTAAGGCAAAAATCTTTATGCAGCAGTTATGGTTGCTTAAGCTAGATTGGAACGAAACACTACCTCCAGATATTGCCGAACAGTGGGAAAACTTCATTAGAACACTACCACATTTGGAATACATTCATGTGCCAAGATGTTTTTTAAACACCGATACCAAGTTGGTAGTACTTCAAGGTTTCTCAGACGCATCTTCAAAGGCCTACGGTGCAGTGATATACATCCAAACTGTGTCCAGCACCGGTGCAGTAAACAGTACACTTCTTTGCAGCAAATCACGCGTTGCCCCTACAAAATTCATTACAATTCCACGTCTAGAACTTTCTGCATGCCTTCTTCTCGCAAAACTAACGGAAAGGGTCCTAACAGCTGTTAAACTTCAAATAGACTCTGTGAAATTGTACTCTGATTCTACAGTAGCCCTGGCATGGATCAAGACTCCTTCAAATCTGCTTAAAACATTTGTAGGCAACCGAGTATCACAAATCCAGCAGATATCTAAAGACTTCGAATGGCATCATATTCCTTCAGAGTTCAACCCAGCAGACTTAATCTCCAGAGGACTGGACGTCAAAGCACTTGCCGCTAGTGAACTTTGGTGGAAAGGACCAGACTTTTCAAAATTAAATTCAGCTATTCCTCAGACTTTACAAAATGCCAGTAGTTCAACTGACAAACTTTATACTGATGAACTCAAGACTGTTTCTAAAGTGACATTAAGTTTAAATAATGACTCTTTTTTTGATAGCTTACTTAATATCACTAACAATTTTCATAAATTAATTAGAATTTTAGCTTTTATTTTTAGATTTTGCAGAAGGTGCAAATCTCTTAAACCGCATACAGGAGAACTCACATGCGAAGAATATGAAGGAGCAGAAAATTATCTGCTAAAACACATACAGGTAAAGTATTTTCCTGCGGAGATATCAGCCTTAGAAAGGGGATCTTCAGTTCCACCTACGAGTAAGCTTAAATTTTTGAATCCCTTTTTAGATCCATCCAGTGGATTAATAAGAGTTGGTGGTAGACTCTCACATTCAGATTTAAATTTCAATCGTAAACATCCAGTTATTCTGCCAGCTGGAAATAAACTAGTAACTCTAATATTTCAATACTATCACAAGCGAGATTTTCACGCAGGTCCTCAAGCCCTACTAAATACTATTCGTTTTAAATATTGGCCACTTGGTGGTAGAAGTACGGCACGAAAGGTTGTCCATGAGTGTGTGGAATGCTTCAAGAATAAACCAATTCTTGCAACCCAGATTATGGGAGATCTTCCCTCAGAACGAGTAACGCCTAGTTCCCCATTTTTAAATGTAGGAATAGATTTATGTGGACCCTTTGAAATTAAATACAAAGGCCAGAGAAAGGGTACCTTTCAAAAAATCTATGTAGCTATATTTGTATGTATGGCGACTAAAGCTGTTCACATGGAATTTGTGTCAGATCTTACTTCAGAAGCTCTAATTGCTGCCTTAAAGAGATTTTTTGCACGACGCGGCAAGAGTTCAATCATTTTTAGCGATAACGCAACTAACTTCACTGGAGCTTCTGCAGAGTTAAAACGTTTACATAAATTAATGTTAAACAGTGAAGACATTTCGAGCCTGTTAGCCTCAGAAGGTATCACGTGGAAATTTTTGCCTCCTAGGGCACCCAATTTCGGCGGCCTTTGGGAGGCGGGTGTAAAGGCCTTCAAGTACCATCTAAAGAGAGTGGTAGGTTCCGCTAAGCTAACTCTAGAAGAATTTCTAACAGTAATGGTTCAAATCGAGGGCATCCTCAATTCGCGGCCGCTCTCACCCTTATCTACCGACACAGATGATTTTCAAGCATTAACTCCTGGACATTTTCTGATAGGGAAACCGATAAATGCTATCCCAGAACCAAATTTAATTGACAAAAGAGATAATCTTCTAAATAGGTGGCAGAGGACTCAAAAATTAGTTCAAAACATCTGGAAATGCTGGCAAAATAGCTATCTAAGCCATCTGCAACAACGCTCTAAGTGGGTGCTTAAAAAGCCAAATATAACTCCTGGCATGCTAATTTTATTAAAGGACTCTCAACTTCCCATTTGCAATTGGTCTTTGGGTCGAATTATTAAGGTAATCCCAGGGTCTGACGGAAATGTCAGAGTTGTAGACGTACGCACACCAAAGGGTGTTTTTAGAAGACCAATTTCAAAAATTTGTATTTTACCCATAATGGATAACTATATTTCTACTTTTGGATAATTTATTTATTCTCATTGATTTATTAATTAGAGTATTTGTTGTATGTAATGTTGTTATAAGTTTGTATTCATACTTTGTTTCTTTAATTTTGAAATAATGTAATATTTCAACGCCGGGCGGGATGTTCCGTACTTGTAACTTGATCGTTTGGCTGACGGAGCACTTTCCCATCGCATTTTTGTTGCTGTGCATTTCTCGTATTAATCTGTAAAATCTGGCAACTGGAAAGTAATGTTGAGTCTCTGCTAATTGGCAACTTGTCTATTCAACTGCGCAGCAGATGAACGCTGACTCGCAATGTACTCGCTCTTGTAACTGTTCCTACGCTGTAATAATAAATAATTAAATGATACCGTTGGTAACGCATATCTTTCTACGCTGAATTACGCACGCTACCTACGCACATACTACTTTTTCATATTTGCAGTTGTTGCAAAAAACAATCATATTTTTTAAAAATTTACTTTTGAATTTTAAAATGCTTAAAAAAAACTTTTGTTTATTTTTAATGTATTTAATACATTTAAATTATGTTATTTTTAGTAATGTACTTAATTTATTTTTTGTGTGATTTCTTCCTTGCTGCATGATGTAGCTTTATAAAAACAATGATTAACTACCGATTTTTTTTATAAATTGCTTTCTAATCTCTACATATTCCACTGTTAACAACCTGATTATCATTGACTCCTTTAAAATTTCAAGAGCCAATACCAACACCGTTGAGAACCCCTGCTTTAGCCAAATTTACTGAATCATAAGGCATTTACTGCCTTATGTGTATAAATTATTTGAGTACAATTTCCGCAAGCTATTTTTTTCATCCTTTTTTTTATCTCAGGTACAATTGTTTCCTGTGTCGCTAAAGTAAAGCAGAGTATTTCCTCCCCCCCCCCCCAATTTTTTTAACTTGCAGTATTTCCGTTTTCGTTACATTTTTATCTTATCAGAACAGTTTCTTTCGTATTTCCCAGATATTAATAACAGTGTATTTTAAAAGAGAAATTCGGAAGGAAACTATGGTAATATTAAAGCACAGTATACATTAGCACAAGAATGAAAAGTCTCCATTCAACAAATTTATCTGATAGGTGGACTCAAATATCTGTTCAGACCTTCTAAGCGACTCTTGCTCTCACTAGCTTCAGTCTCGAAATATCCAATGAAACTTGCAACTGACAGCAAGAAGTTGACTTCTGTAGAAAGTATTCAATTTCAGCTCCCTGTTTGGCTCACGCCTTTGTCGGGGCACCATTCTGTATATACAGTGTAAACTAGTTTAGCTACGAAAACCAAACGATGAATAAAGCAGATGAAAAGCGACGTATAATTGACGATTTATACGTCAATTATACGTCGATTTATATTATACATAGCTTTTGCATCATATAAATTACATATTTTTCTATCAACCTGAATTGCAATTAATCAAGGCAGAGAGGAAATTTAACTTAAATCTAATGCTGTAACGAACGCTAGCAAACAGCCCCCTGTATTGCAGCGCCACCTTATCGGACACTTCAAAAAACACCTAAGCCCGAACTAGTTAGTTCGAGTTTCGGCAGAGGACTGTGAGCATGTACTTCTTATTTTGAATAATATTTCTTTGTACTAGTTCTTGTTAGTTTTGTGTGTAACTTTCTTTATGTAGTGTTTGTGTGAAATTAAATTCTTTTGTTAAATGTTAAAGTTTGTCTGGGTTAAATTTTACCAGTTTTGTTTACAGCTAGCCGTGGTCACAACGCTACATAAAAGAAAATGGCTGCCCAACGGTGGGCTTCGAAATTTTAAATTATTCTAAAACAAAAGCCGTACTCTTGCCGAGATTCGAGCTCAATTTTTTCTTCTAGCTTTTCTGGTGATATGAAGAATTTCGAATATCCATTTCGAAATATGAAGGATTAATCCAGTGTCCTTGGTTTTTGTGTAAAGCAGTTACATAGTAGGTAGGAGATTTATTTTGTGTAAAATTTCATTCATTGTAATGGTTTAACATAGAGTGAAAGTCTGCTTTATTTTATAAATGTTTAAGTATTAACGAAAAAATACTTAACTGAGATTGTATTTTGATCATTCGGAAGTTAGAAGGTGTTAAATTATATTATCACAGCCCGTGATATTTCAGTTATGAGAAAATAAAATATGTATCTTCAATTATATGATACATCCGTATTTTTTTTTAAAGAAAAAGAGCGAAAGTAATTCTTTCTTAATGAAATGATTTTATATTTGCATTAATATTGTTTATAAGTGTTTAAAGCTTGATTCTTGTTTGTTAAATGGTATATAACTGAAAACAAAACTTGCTTTTGAAATAAGTGTTAACGTATTTTATTCCATCTGAGAGATTGTTGCGAAATGAAAGTTTGTCTTTGAAAAAAAAAAGAATCACTGGTAAATAACGATTATTTAGCATGATTCATAACCTGAATTAGACAGAGTATGTTTATCGTAATGAATAATTTATTGAGATAAGCAGTGTCTGTTATTGCGAAATACATTACTATTTTCCTTTTTATTTATAATAACTCTTGTTTAGAATTTGTGTCATATTAATCTGCTTTCATGTTTATTATTTTAAGAGTGAAAGATTAATGATCTTAGGAGCTCAATAAAGCTAGTTTGGTAAAAAAAAATATTTTTATACGAATGTGTAAAGAGTAATATATGATTAGAATCCCGTGAATTTTTTTTATTGCTTATGTGGAATTTTTGAAAGTATATTCTATTGCTATTAAATAAAACCCTCATTGCTTAAGCTTACATATAATTAGTGATAAGGATTGAATTTTATTCTTATATTCGGCCATACTGTATTACATTTTAAATAATTAGTGTTGAAATTATTTCTGATTTCTCAACATGTATGTATATGTATACAAAAACAATTCTGTTTAAGAAATTTCTGATTGCAAAGGTGATGTTATTGTGCATTTTGTGCTCAAACTATATTTAAGAAATATTGATATTTCTTTATTGTTCTAAGTTGTTAATGAAGGTATTATATTCGAAATCAAAAGGGTATAGTAAATTTTAATAGTTTCCCTATTCTTATAATTTCTGCCAGTGAACAATATTAGATTAGAGACTTTTTCAACTATTTAAAAAAAAAAAAAACTTTACGTAAATCCCCTTCGAGATGGCGTATTTAGGCAAAGGCCGCAAAGAGGACCTTAAATTATTAGCGTTAGAGCTTGGATTACAAGTTGCAGATAACTTAAAAGTTGTGCAATTGCGAGATCTGATAACGAATTCTAAAACTTATGATGAAGAATTTACAAAAAATATGTTAAGTAACATAATCGATGAACGCGTAAAAGCGGAAAAAGAAGCTGAAGTTAGGGCTGAAAAAGAAGCAGTAGAAGCAAGATTAGCGAAGGAACGCGAGATTGAATTAGAAAAGTTTAAACTCCAACTTGAAGTTAATAAGAGTATGCCTAAGGAATCTGTTTCTCAAGTAGATCAGCCTAAATTTGATTTGAGTCGCATTCTTCCAAAGTTTAACCCAAAGGAAGATGAGATAGGACTTTATCTGACCATGTTTGAGCGTCAATTGAAGTTCGTAAATATACCTGAAACTGATTGGATTCCATACTTGGTTGGATCATTACCATCTGAAATAAATAAATTAGTTGTTAGAGAAAACGAAGAGGATTCCAAAGATTATGCAAAAGTAAAAGCTATGCTTTTGAAGCGATATAGACTCACAGCTGATAGGTTTCGACAAATGTTTTCTCAGCATAGAAAATCTGCAGAAATTACATGGAAGGACTTTGCTTTTGAATTGAAATCTTATTTTGAAGGATGGATTAAAGAATTGAATATCTCTAGTTTTGAGCAGCTACAAAACTTGATCATTGCAGATCAAATAAAGAAAAGAACACCTCCCGAGGTAAGAGAACATTTTGTGGACAGTTTATCAGAAATGAACAATCCGTTGGAGCTCGCAGAAAAGCTCGATTATTATGAAAATGTAAGACTTGGCATGAAGAAAAATGCACCCCCCAATGCAAAGAAACCATACCGTAAAGAAAATATTAAATTTGTTCCAGAAGGTAAATCTAAAACTAGTAATCCTAAAAACGTTAACCAGATTAAAAATACAAACGTTGACAATTCTAAATTTACTAATTCTAGACAAGAAAGAAAAACTTCTATTCATTGCTATGGATGTGGATATCCCGGTTTCATACAATCAAAGTGTCCTAAGTGTAATAAGTTAAAAGAAGAAATTAAAACTGTCGTCAATTGTGTAAAATTGTATGCAGTTGAATCATCCGATCTACTGTCCAGTTCCATTTTTTTAACTGTTTGTGGAGAAAAAGCAGCTTTTTGCGCTGATACAGGAGCATCAAATTCTATTGCAGGAGAAAGATTTTATAAATTGTTACGAGATCGAGGATTTGGATTTAAAACAACAAATATTACGATGGTACTAGCTGATGGCAAGGAAAGAAATGTTCAGGCTTTGACTACGATGGTAAATCTTAATGTTGAAGGAAAGATAGTTCGTATGAAGTTTATTGCTTTGCCAAAAGCAAAAGGAAACAGGACATTACTTGGAACTGATTTTCTACAGGCTGCGGGAATAGTGCTTAACATCCAGAATGGCACTTGGTATTTTAGTGACAATCCACTGAAGCAGTATGCCTTTTACAAAGAACCATCTGAAACTAAAGAGACTCCGAACGTTCTAACATCTCTGAAAGTAACATCTCCAGAAACAAAAACGTCTGCTAACATTCCTGTTGCAATACCGGAAGCAACCGAATCCGTGAAGTTGAGAGATGATGAAGGAAAACATTTGACGAGAGAACAACAGAAGAAATTAAATGCATTGTTAGAAGAGTATAAAACCAGCTTTCAGCCAGGGGGAGACCCTACTCCTTATATTGAGCACAGAATCCAGACTGGAAATAATTTACCTGTTGCTGAACCACCATATAGAATGACACCCGCGAAGAAAGAGTTGTTAAAAAAGGAGCTAGATTCCTTACTAGCTCAGGGTATCATTGAGGAATGCGAATCACCCTATGCGAGTCCTGTTGTGTTGGTCCCTAAACCTAATGGTTCAATCAGACTGTGTATAGATTATAGAAAATTAAACTCCCAAACCGTTCCAGATACCTATCCATTACCAAGAATGGATGATTTGCTAACTGAAGCCAAATCAACAAAATACATGTCTACGATTGACCTAAGAGCAGGTTATCATCAAGTTAAAGTTCATAAAGCAGATCAAGAGAAAACTGCCTTTGTGTGTCCATTTGGTACTTTCAAGTTTTTGCGAATGCCATTTGGGTTGCGAAACGCCCCTGCAACTTTTCAACGACTTATTGATAAATTTAGATCAGGGTTAAAAGATGTTTTTGCCTTGTCATATCTCGACGATATCATAGTGTTATCAGAAACATTTGATAAACATTTATCAGATTTGAGGAAAGTGTTTGAAAGACTATCTGTGTTTAAACTAAATGCTAACAGGAGCAAATGCCATTTTGCTTGTGACAGAGTAAAGTATTTAGGTCATTGGATTACAGAAGACGGTGTAGAAGTAGATGCCGAGAAAGTATCTTCCATTCAGAAAATTCCTAAACCAACATGCGTAAAGGAAGTTCAGTCTTTTCTACAGACGTGTTCCTGGTTCCGAAGATATGTCCCTAATTTTTCAGAAGTTGCTAGACCCCTGAGTGACTTAACCAAAAAGAATAAACAGTGGACATGGGGTGAAACCGAACAAAAAGCATTTGAAGAGTTGAAAAAAAGGTTGATTTCACCGCCTGTGTTATCTCAACCTGATGGAACTAAACCGTTCATCATTAGGACAGATGCCAGTAATTATGCTTTAGGAGCAGTCCTTATCCAAGGAGAAGGTCCAGAGGAACGTGTGATTGAGTATGCAAGTCGATTGCTAAGCTCAGCAGAAAGAAATTATTCAACTACCGAAAGAGAAGCTCTTGCAGTAGTTTGGGCCCTTGAGAAGTTCCGCGGTTATATAGAAAACCAAGAAATAATAATTGCATCTGACCACCAACCTCTTAAATGGCTAATGAGTATTAAATCACCATCTGGTCGTTTGGCTCGATGGGCCCTTCAAATCCAGTCATATCATCCAAAAATTGTCTACACTCCAGGAAAATCCAATGTTATAGCAGATCTTCTTTCTAGACCATCTTATCCAAATAATGACTTTGTTTGTGATTTAAATGCTGTATCTATAGATTTACCATCTCGGAAATCTAAAGACATTCGTGAAGAACAAATGAAAGATGAAGATGTAAGGAAGATTATAGAATGTTTTGAGAGTGGCAAAAAAGATGAAAATTATGTAAATTGGACTAGTAGAGGATATCTCATGAATCAAGGAGTTTTATATCGATACTCTCCCGACACAGACTCCGAAGAGGCTCAGTTAGTTGTCCCTTGTCAAGAGCGAGAACGAGTCCTACAGCAGTATCACGATTCCCCCACTGCAGGACATTGTGGAGCTGAAGGCACGTACCATAAAATTGCCTCCAGATATTACTTTCCTGGTATGAGAAAGTATATCTCAGAATACGTGAAAAATTGTGCTGAGTGCAGTCGGTATAAACCAAATAACCAGAAACCTGCTGGATTACTTAGAACACCTGTGTATGCACAGAGGTTTGAAACACTTGCTATAGACCTTTTTGGCCCACTTCCAGAAACCCCAACTGGGAAAAAATGGATTTTTCTTATTGAAGACACCAGTACAAAATGGATAGAGCTCTTCGCCTTGGAAGAAGCCACTGCGAAAAATTGTGCAAAAACCTTAATTGAAGAAGTTTTTTTACGTTATGGTTTACCCAGAAGGTTGATTAGTGATAATGGTACACAATTTGTTAGTGCGGTAATGCAGCAAACCTGTAACTTTCTTGGTATTAAACAAGAACTCATTCCTGTTTATCACCCTCAAGCGAATCCCTCCGAACGAAAGAACAGAGATTTAAAACCTAAACTAGCCATACTAGTCGGTGATGCTCATGATTCTTGGGAAGAAAAACTGCCCATGATTCGTTTTGCCATGAATACAGCAATATGTGACACAACAGGTCATACCGCTGCTTATTTGCAGTTCGGAAGAGAGCTTAGGACGACGGATGACGTTAATCACGACTTAAGAGCACTTATTGAAAACGACAACTTTGTTGCTGAAATTACGCCGTATCTGAAAGAATTCGCTCGTTTGACACCTCAAATCAGAGAGCGTGTCGAACAAAAACAAGACAAAAGAAAGGAATACTTTGATAAAAGACGTAGACAAACTTACTATCAGCCTGGTGATAAAGTATGGATAACTATTCATCCAGTCAGTAAATCCATACACAAGAAAAGTAAAAAATTTATGCCTAAACGTGAAGGTCCGTATCTAGTGATTACTAACAGATCTCCCACAACATATGACGTTGCAGATCCTGCTACTCCTGATCAAGTGTTAGGTACTTATCATACCAATATGCTAAGGCCCTATAAACTGCCTCCATCGAAGGACCAAGGTCCTGTGACTCCCATAAGGAAAAGAGGCAGACCTCGCAAAATTGAACTATCCAACACGGCCTCTTTGCCGGGACGTCATCAGAGCCCGAGGGGGAGTCTGTAACGAACGCTAGCAAACAGCCCCCTGTATTGCAGCGCCACCTTATCGGACACTTCAAAAAACACCTAAGCCCGAACTAGTTAGTTCGAGTTTCGGCAGAGGACTGTGAGCATGTACTTCTTATTTTGAATAATATTTCTTTGTACTAGTTCTTGTTAGTTTTGTGTGTAACTTTCTTTATGTAGTGTTTGTGTGAAATTAAACTCTTTTGTTAAATGTTAAAGTTTGTCTGGGTTAAATTTTACCAGTTTTGTTTACAGCTAGCCGTGGACACAATGCTAAATAAAAGGGTAACATATAGAAGGTGCTTTACTGCACATATACTTCGGTTTCTAATGATGCTGAATAATTATAAGAGAATATGTTTGTCTGTGAATGATAAAAAAGGAAACGTAAAAGAAGGATGCTCGTGAATTCACTAAAATTATGAAACTCTAAATCTTTTTCAAGGTATGATCATCGAACACATAGCCAAAGACCAAAATTCAGCTAGCAGTATATGAAAATGTTGTTGTTGCTGTTTTTACCAATCTTACTTGTTTGAAAAAAAGCAGCATAACGCACGACATTCATCGTGGCAATCAGTCATATGCGCCTGCCGTTAACAAAAGCCTTGAGCGTCATATAGGTTACAGCCATTTCTGCCTCCAATTTTGGAGAAAACATTCCAAAGAGACGGGCTCGAAGGTCTCCCACCCCTCTTCTATTACCCCCAACCTCTCAACTGGACTCTCGGCTCGCCGCATATTTAGAGTACTCCCGTGCCGACAATAATTTTTTGAAACATCAGTTTTTTTTAGTTATTACTGTAAATTTGAAAGGAATACAAACAACAAAAATGCGGTTCTTCACATTTCAGTAATTAATCTCCTGTATTGGTGTTTTGTTTAATAACGGAAGTAGAAATATCTAATCCATTGCTCAAGAAGATTCACTTTTGATTTTCTATTTATGCTCGTTTATATCTTCTAAATAACATACAGTAAATACTTTCAACAGGCTCGGTATGAAATCCTGGGACTTTAACGTTTTACTTAATGATTCTGAATATTGTACTCTTAAATATTCCTTTCCATTCCGAGGAATACATAATTACATAATTAAAATGTACTCAAATAAGGTAAATTTTACTTCAGATTCCATAGACATCAATTATACTAATAAGTACATTCTTTTCATTTCAACAAATAAATGTTTAAACTTCTACTTAGGAGCTGCGTAAGCAATTTTGATAAAAGTAATAGCTGAGGCTTTCTATCCTGTATCACTAATGGATAAGAATTAACATAGATTGAAAAAAACTGAAATGTTTTTTTAATTTTATTTCTGTTTTGATTCGGCTGTATTATACGCAGAAAATGACTAAGAAATTTATTTAGAGGAGTAATTGCTTAGTAGTGAAATGTAGACGAAGGATTTTCTCTTCATGGCCAGAGGAGTATTTTTTGCACCTGTAGGAAAAGAAACCCGGAGAATAATTCTTCGAAATGCAAAATGGATTTGCTATGAAACCAAAATCTGCGCACAATTTAAGCAATCTCGTAAAGATATTTCACTTTATACTACAGCAGTACTCTGATTTCCTTCCTCTATGGTATTTTAAAGGAAGGTCGAGATGCTAGGCTACATTTAACTTCATATATCCTTCCAGGATAAAGCAAATTAACAAGTAATATTAGCTGCTGTGTAAACATATGAAATATTAACTGCGAGCTCTTTAAGATTCTTTCATAATATCCTTAAAACGAGCTTTTAAAAATTATCACGTTGAAGAAGAAACCAAGCTACATTTTGATAACTTTCTCTTCAAACAAGTAATTTTTCTATATCAAGTATTATTTATATTAATTTTTAATTTTTTTAGGTTATGAAACATGGAACGATGTCCTAATATGATCTTCTGCCTACTCAAACAACTTTCTGAGGAGAATAAAGCAATAATGATAACTTTAAAATTGTTAATTAATGGTATGATAAACAAAATGTTGAGATTTTCTTGTTTCACTGAATGTATCTAAAATGGAATATTAAAATGTTCGCAGATATTTGTTAAAGAATTTTGTTTCATTTCATTCCTTCTTTTAACACTCCAACTCATAATTAGCCTCAGTTATCTATAATTCTTTGAGAGTTTAAAACTTTGAGATCTCATAAAAATATTGCAATAAATGCCCTTTTTTTTTTAAAGTAAGAGATTTCACGTTTATGTAAGCATTTTTAATGTTAGGAAGGGCAGTTGGAAAACCCATATTGTTACGTTTCTTACCTCAATATCATTTCTCAAAATTATTTTATTAACTTTAATAATTTTAAATTTAAAATGTTTTTATAAATTAAATACTTTTGGCATGAAGTTTCACACATGTTTCAACAGTAAGTGAAGCTCCACGTTCATCTGATACCAATGCTCTAATATGCTCGTGCTAAGAAAACGAACAACTAACGCTAAAAGAAAAGTTATGAATGTAAAAAAGGGGAATTAAAACATGCAGTTTACATATGAGGTACAAGTTGCGTCGCTGAATGCAAGTAGGAAACGAAAATCAGCATAAAGTACAATCCCGCAGTTACTTCACAGCGCATTAAAAAGGGCCTTGCCGAACCTAGGCATCAGTTCCCAAGCAGCGATAATTCCGTGTATTCTGAGGTAGCTAAAGCGGAAAGCATAAGCCGAAGACACCATTTGCCCGATGAAATGCGTTACAGGGCTGTCGGGATGTTGCGAGCTGGTGTAGGATAATCCGCTGTTGCAAAAAAGGTAAATTGCATCGAAGTGCCATCAGTAGAATGCGGAATTGTTACAAAAGGATTAAAGCCCCTAGAAGACGTTGATCTGAACTCTGAAGGATTAACACATCGGCAGACGATCGCTTTCTGTTGCTATGGGCAAGACGCCGTAGATCACCAGCAGCACGACAGCTGGGGTCGCCCACCAAACTGTGTTGCGTCGACTGCTTAAAAGTGAACTGTACGCCCGGCCACCTGTGGTTTCTGTTCCTTTATCCCAATCTTATGTCAGAGCGTGGTTGAATTGGCCCTTAAACATCGCGGTTAGACACACAGCAGTGAAGCCACATACTCATTACGTATAAGTCACGATTTATCAACCAGAATAATTACCGAAGAGAAATGATATGGCGAGAGTCGCGGACACGCTGTCGAGTGCCAAACATCATCGAAAGCGACCACTAGAGACCATTTAGGGGAGGAGGCGTATGTGCTGAGACAGCAACGAATCACCTTACCTCTGAGTGATTCTTTCACAGGCGTCCGATATCGCGATGAAGTTCTACACTCTCTTGTGCCTCCTTTTATCACTGCAATTGATACCGAATCTATAGTTATGGAAGATAACGCTCGCGGTATACAGCTCGAGTTGTGCGGAGTTTCTTTCTAGAGACGGAAGCGATTTCAAATCTGCCGAGGACTGCTAGATCACCGAACCTGAATCACATAGAGCATGTGTGAGACATATTGGGACGGTTACAGCTGAAAACATTGCGGCAAAAACATCGCGGACGAAAACGTCGTGCTATAAAACATCGCGGGAGAAAAGAAAGCAAAGAGTTCTAAAACGCAGTTCTAAAACATCATGGTACAAAATATCGTCGTCGAAAATAAAGCGGTTTAAAAAAATCTTCGTCGAAAATATCGTGGTAAAAGATAAAGTACCTACAAATCATCGCATGACGATAACATCGCAGACATGCTTTTTCAGGCTTTAATAATTGTAAATGGATATTCCCATAATGATTTGTGAGCGCAAGATGGAAAGAAGGATAATTTTACTTTCATATTTTTTATTAACTAATAAATTTTTGCTGAAAACGTAAAGAGACTTAAGCATAGAAAATTAACGCAACTTATAGCACTTAATAGAATTTTAAACTGGCATAGTTAATTAACAAAGGTCATTAATAAATCATTTTTATAAAGTTTTTACTGGTATCTTTTTATGAAAAGTACAATCTAAAAAAGATTAGAAAAAGGAAGGAAAGTAACTGCGTGACTTTATCTATAAAAAAATTGCTAAGTTAATTATGAGATTATTTTCTTCACTTTTGTTAATCTGATACTCTTATAGTGAAAATTATTTCTTGTTTTGTTTCAGTTTATTCTTAAACTGTCATTAAAATTTTCATGCACATCGTGCAGTCAGTTACTTGGATGTCGAATTGATAGATATGACGAAAGTCACTTATATAATATTTCAGTAGGGCTTGGATTTGCTAGATTACGCTAAAGCGCACTATGGCTATCTGCTTAAGAGGTGGGATTCCTTTGTGGGGTACATTCTCAAGAACTGGTTCATACACACGGTATACTTTAGGAAAATCACGAAAATCTTTATGCTTCTTTCTTTCTTTTTTTTAGTCCAAAGGGGGGCTTTGTGCCTGAAGGACAATTGTTTTCGTTTTGGCATTTTGCGTCGGAAACATTAAATGTTGGTTCACTTTTCAAATTGTTGCCACCAAATATTGCATCGCTGTATTATATTTAAAGAAATTAAGTAATGAAGAATGTGCATAAATGTATGCATGTTTCTCTCATTGTGATATAACCATGGTACCTAGAGCCATCGAATTTTGAATGATTTAATCCTACTGCAAATATAGGCATCTGGAAGCCCAAATTTAAAATTTGGAATTTGTTTGATTATCGATTTCATATTTTGTAAAACTTTTACGAATTTTTCATTAAAAAACTCAAGGATTTCAAAGTGAGCAATGGCAACACTGTATGCAGAAAAAGAATTTTTATTTCCAGCGCGTGAAACTGTGTATCGGAAATTCTAAAGATATGCTCAATTTAAAATTATTTTGCGATATTGTTCTTTAACTGAATTTTGTGGTGTAGGGGCGAAGAACATGATATTTAAGAAATAAAGGTAACACACAAAACTTTAAAAAAAAACTCGCCTTTGGGCTAATGTAAAATCTAAAACGCTTTCAGATGTTTTTTGATTTTTTTCCCTTGGTTTTTTTTGAAGGTACACTGCAAGTATACAAATAATGTATACTTGCAGTGTACCTTCTTGGTGACTATCTCCCTAAGATGAACAGTGCTTTTGAGAACAATAAGTATAGGTTTTAATCAATACGCGAGTTCACGACATCCACACAAGATTAAAAAGTTACGGAATGTTGAATGGTAGCTTTAAATAGGATTGCTTACATCTACTTTTAGATTTAGACATTTCTTATAAGCACGTTAAAGTATTATTTATCTTTCATGTACATTTTATTCGAAAATTTTATAGTTGCTTATTGAACTTACAATGACCAACTTCGTAAGACAATTTTTAACGTAATTCTTCGGTGTTTCTTAATTTTCAGAATATCTTAATTTATGCGCGCCAGAAATCTGTAGCGAAATTAAAATTAATACTTCTGAGTGAGATTCTATTTTGTGGCGATTCTTAGTACTCGGAATTCTTTACCTAACAACTTTGAAGAGACTAATTTTTCTTCTAAATTTTTAATTAAAGATAAAATTTAATGAAATAAAAACTTAATCAAATTTCCCTTAAATAGTTTTGAAGGATAAAAATTGCATATATTTTACACTGACTTGAATGAGTAATCAGAACGAATAATGTTTTCAATAAAATGAAAGCATTTAGTGCTTCTACGCTATTGGAAAATGATATCGTTAGAGAAGGCATGTTAATTTCCGTAGTTTGCGTTTTAAATAAAAAAAAAATATCTTCTTGTTTTAATAATTTTACAAATCTTACAGTTTTTTTCATCTGTAATTAGCTGTAGTTTTAGTTAAACAACAAATATACTAATTACTTGTCTGACTTCTTTACCTCAAGGTAAAACATTTTCTTCATCTTACACTTCACAGGGAGAAAAAAGCTAGATTGCTTAGAAAAAAAAAAGGATAACACCCTCTTCCCCCCCCCCATTTTATTGTTTGAGCATGACTAATTTTTATATAACGTGTAGTGGTGATAGTGCGTGTACAAGAGGTGTCCATATAGTCCTTACTCGGTTTGTATATTGTCCGTATTTAATAGTCCTTACTATATTACATATTACAGGGTGATTATAAAGTCCCCGGACCCATTTTAATGTTTAATAACTCATAAAATAATATAGATAGATTAAAATTAATGACATAAATGGTTAGATAGACTCAAAAAGTTTCATGACCCTTGTCAATGAACTTCCACGTGTGCCCCCTTCCTTCGCACGGAGAATATCAGCTCCTGTAAACGTTGTCCTTTACAAATCCCCAACGGAAAAAGTCCAACGGCGTTATATCAGGTGATCTGGGTGGCCAAGGAATTGGACCTCCTCGCCCAATCCATCTTTCTGTAAAATGGTCATTCAAAAAAGTACGAAAGATGGTACCCCAATGAGGTGGTGCACCATCTTGTTGCAAAACGATATGTGGCTGAAGCTCTTCTAGTTGTGGAAATACGAAGTTTCCCAACATGGCTAAGTATACGACTGATGAAACCGTCTTTTCTGTAAAAAGAAAGGCCCAATGACTCGGTCGTGCATTAGTCCACACCACACATTAACCTTTGGGGAATCCCTTTGTGCCTCACGGTATTCATGGGGGGTTTCAGATCCCCATATGCGCACATTAGGGCAATTAACAATGCCAGAAAGATGAAAGGATGCTTCGTCGGAGAACATTATGCGCTTCAGAAATTCAGCAGCATCTTCTATCCTCCTTAGGATATCTGTTGCAAAAGCCATCTTCCTAGGCCTATCGTCCGGTTCCAAAACTTGAACAATTTGAACTTTTTGCAGTCTTAATTTTTTCTTAATAACCTTGTACACCATCGAAATTGGCATATCCAATTCTCTTGCCGCTGATCTCACAGATCTTCTAGGATTGTGTAAAAATGTCTCTCTGACACGCTGAACATCAAAATCACTTGTGCAGGGACGTCCGAAACGTTTCTTATCTGCGATACTTCCAGTTTCTAGAAAATTCTTTTTCCAACGCAAGATGCTGCTTTTGGATGGAGGATCTTTTTGGTAAATTCTTCTGCAATTTTTCTGTGTTTGCATTTTGGATTTGGTTTCTATGAACCACCATAAAAATCTGTGCTTTCTCTTGTGGTGTACGCATTTTCCTTAATATCCGGTCGAATAAAACATCACATACAAAAGTACTAGAACAAACACATCAAAAGTAAGCATAACATTGCAATAGTTGCCAAAAACAAAAGAGAGAAAAATGCAATTAATAAGCAGATGATATTTAGAAAAGTACAGATATTTAGACTGGAAAATGAAATTATCTGAAATTAACCACACGCGCAGACGATATTTACAAAAGTAAAGATATTCAAACCTGAAAAGGAAAATATATAAGTTATTCCATCAGTAAATGCCATAAGTTTGTTTATATCTTCATTATTTTATTAGACATCAAAATGGGTCCGAGACTTTATAAACACCCTGTATAACTATCCGTCTTAGTAATATTTACGAATTCGCACTGATCCTGTGATACAATCATTTTTCTTCTTGAATGCTACTTTTGCAATAAATTTCGAATGTTTCAGTTTCATCATAGAAGGGGAATGCTTTTCATACTGAATTATTTTTTATGGATATTTAGGGCTATGATTTTCGTACGAAAAATATGAATTGAATTTTGTGCTCTAATATTCCATTAAACTGGACCGAAATTTCTGGGAAACACTCAATAGTGTATATAGTACCTGTTTATCAGTATATTTTAGTATTCTGTGTATCTGTATCAGTATTTAGTATCTGTGTAGTATGGAGTAGTGTATTCAGTATCTGTGTAGTATGGAGTAGTATATTTAGTATCTAAGGATTTGTGTAAAGACTTGCATCAGTGTTTTCGTACTTAATATCTGTTTAATAGCGTATTTAGTATTTGTATATCTGAGTTCTTTCGTTTCTTATCGAAATCTGTATGCTTATATTTGAGTAATGTCTTGCATTAGTATTTAGAATCTGTATCTTCATTCGTATTTAATATCTGTGTAGTAAATAATAATGTATATAGCATTTATTTATCAGTATAATACAGTATCTGAGTATCTATACCAGTATCTAGTACCTGTGTAGTATGTACTAGTGTATTCAGTATCTGTGGATTTGTGTAACTACTTGCATTAGTATTTAGAAGCTGCGTCAACATTTGTTTTTAATATCTGTGTAGTATGTAATAGTGTATTTATCATCTATGTATCTGTATATTGTTTGCATTAGCATTTAATATCTGTTCCAGCATTCGTAATTATCTGTGAAATATCATTTACTTAGTATCTATATTTTAGTTATTTAGCATCTGTGTAGCAATATGTAAAATGTATAGTCTAATATCTTCATCATCATATGTAGCATTTTAATAAACTCCCCATGCGCCCCATCCTTGTGGGGCGCCGGAGGTGTTGCACTAAACAGTTGCGGGATCCAGACAATACCCGATTAGTCTACGTAAATACCCGATTACCCGATTAGTCTACGTAATACCCGATTAGTCTACGTAAGCCGCCCGGGCTTTCACCTGGCACCTGTTATTGAAAACCAATGTATATAAAAGTAGAAAATAGTAGTTTCTTTAAATTATTTTGAATTTCTTTTAAGTCAATATCAAATGCTTCTGGGACTAATATCTTCCTAATTGTAATAGCTAAGAATTGCTATAAAATTATAGCTCAAAGGAAATATAGAATTATAAAGCAATCAGATAATTATGAATTTTTTCAACTGTATTCAGAATTCTTGAATCTTTTTTTCAGCATTGAGTCATCTGTGATTGTTTCACTAATAACTACAATGTTATGAGACTTACAAAAATGCATAATATTATGATGCCTAAAATCTTTTAAACAGTATGGATAATGGATATCTGGTCACATCTTTGTGTAAGGTCTTTTTGATTTGTATATAAAAATATTTATGCGTTATTCATGCGTTACATTTATTTTATTGACAAATGTTTAGAAAGCAGACATATAAATCGGATTGATTTAAATGAATGCAGGTCTTTACATTTATGACTTAAATGAATGTTAGTCTTTGTATTTATAATAAAAATAATGCTAGTTTCATAACTCCCTACAATTAAATATAATACGAATTTCTTGCATATTTAAGAATTTTCACTTTCAACGACACACAAGTAACTTGCATTTTTGATTTTCTTTCTCCAATCCAGCAAAAGAATAATAAATTCAGCAATTTTAACGAACAAGATTTCCAGTTTTCGTAAAATATTCATTTAATTTATTAAAAATTATGTATAGAGTTTGAGTTTAATTGCAAGAGAGAAGACCAGAAATGTTACCCTTTTGTTTGCTCGCTTACGTGCTATAAAAGTATCTGGAAGTGGCAATCGAGGGTAATTTGAAATGTTTACTTAACATTAGTATCTTCTACAATTTAAACAAAATGAAGTAATGTGATATAATGCATTATAGAAGAAGATATGATTTTACCGGATAATTACATTATTGTTTTTTAAAAAAACACTGTTGTAAATAACTTTTTTTTCTTTCCTGTCTTATTTTTCTTCTGCTTTCTTTTTTTTATATCAAATTACTAGACAAACTGCGTACTCTTGACCGATCTTATTAAAAAGGTGTGGTTCCTGGACTAATCATCCAAATAATTTTAAAAAGCATTTAAAATATGAAAAAGGTTGGATAGGAGGTAGTCAGCTGAGGAGCTATCGATATTCACGTTTAAAAAGTAAAGAAAATATATATCTTTTCTCACTTTAGATCTTTTTTTCACACGAACCAACCTTTTCACATATAAAATAAATAAAGCTTTGAAAACTGCAGATCTCAATAAGTTCAATCTCAGTGCAGATTTTAAAAGTTCTTTTGATGCCCTTCAAGTTCTGTAACAGACATAAAATTTCCTGTCAAATATATTTCTCGTGAATAAAAAATACATTTTTATTTTAATTAAATATGTTTACTTTTTGTTTATTTGTATTTTTTCTATTGAGTAGTTCTTAAATATTAATGTTTTTTAAAGAAATCGAAAGTTGATTAAAAAAATACGATATATTCATGTGGGGATAAAACGATGAACAAATTAGCTAACGAAAGACATTTTAATTAGACAAACGATTATTACATATATTTAACATTTACGAGAATTAAAAAGTGATTCGTCAAAGTTTTAAACAGAAGCAGCGTCTCTGCTAACACGTCCATTCGTCTATTCGTCTATCATGTCCAAAAAAAAAAAGGTAATTCCCCTCATTTTCGCTTGGCGCCTACGCAGCTCGTAGTAGTAGAGAAAATGACGTCACAGCATCTGGATTTCATCACGGCTCCAAATGATCGGCACTACATTCTCGGCCATCCTAGGGTGGACTGGCCCTCCAGGACACTGCAAAATACAACAAAAAAAAAAAAAGCAACAAGCAAGGATATACAATAACAGAAATAAGTGTTTACGAAAATTTTAAAGCGCTGTCCATTTCTTGAGGAATTCGGCACATGTGGTAGTGTACATGGGTCCCTCATGGCACCCTTCCTTTATTACGTCATAGGTGTTGCCACCCTTAACTTTCGTGATCTTATAAGGTCCGAAATACTTTGCTCTTAATTTCAGGTGTGGTCCGAATTGAGTCCTTTTGATTGCCACTAAATCACCAACTTTGTACGGCTGTGCTTGTCTTCTTTTGGCATTATATGTCTTTTTATTTTCCTGTTGGACTTGGAAAATTTGTCTCTTGGCTTGCTTTCGTAATTCTTCTCTTTGGGACTGGAATTGAGATTGAAACTCACTTTCTATCAGTTCTTTGAGCTGATCGGTGCCCTTACTGTTCATTTTGGTACCGAAGAGTAATTCGAACGGAGTGGTGTTAATGCTTCTTTGATATGTTGAGTTAAGCGTTCTCTGAACTTCATGTGTATGTTTATACCATTCAGTTGGTTTATTTAAGGACAATTTTGCTAAGACTGATATAATGACTTGGTTGATCCGTTCGACTTGTCCATTTGCTCTCGGGAGGCCTGTAGTGATTAGATGATGTTTAATATCTTCTTTAGCACAGTAGTCAGAAAACTCACTGGAAGTGAAAGCTGTTCCTCTATCAGAAATGATCTGACAAGGGCTTCCAAAAATGGCCTTCTGATTCTCTAACTTCGCTATCACCTCGGCTGAGGTCGTAGATTTTGTTGGATAAATCCAAGTAAATTTGGTAAACGCGTCGACCACTACTAATATGTGCTTGTAGTTTTTATGGGTACTTTCCAGAGGACCCAAGTGATCTATGTGATAGGTATGCAAAGGAATGTCCTCCTTGAATCGCGGATGTAAAAATCCTTCTTTTTTCCCTGTTTTGCGATTTATTAAGATACAATGAACGCAACTGGCGATAACGTTTTCTATCTTCTGCCGAAGTTTGGGAATGAAATAATATTCATTCAGGTGTTTCTCTGTATGCTTGATACCGGTGTGCCCTTTCTCGTGAGCATCTTTTATAATTTCAGTCTGCATACTTTCCGGTACAACTATTAATTCTTTGCCGTCAATAAACTTGTATAGTATGCCATTTCTATTACAGTAATTTTCATAACTTGAGGTTTTCAATAATTCTTTAATGGCTTTTACTTCAGTGTCATTTTCTTGGGCAAGTTTTAATTTAGGTAGGATATTCTCAACAGAAACACATAAAACGTTTAGAGGAGCTCTACTTAGAGCATCTACATGTGGCATTCTAACACCTTTACGATGTTCTATAACATAATCGAATTCCTGTAACAACAAAGCCCAACGAGCAACACGCGTCGCTAAATCTCTTTTCTCCATCGTCCTTTGAAATGCTGAACAGTCCGTCACTATCTTAAATGAAATTCCCAAAAGGTAAACACGGAACTTTTTCAGTGCTTCTACGATCGCGAGGACCTCCAACTCGTAACTTGAATATTTTTTCTCTGCATCAGATGTTTTCCTGCTCATAAAATAAGTGGGGTGAAAACTGCTGTCATTTGGGGGTTTCTGCATTAGAATCGCCCCGTATCCTTCTATGCTGGCATCTGTGTGTAGTTCAGTTTCATAATGAGGGTTATAAATTGCAAGTACAGGCTTCTCAGCTAGCGCTGATTTCAAACGATTGAATGCAATCCTTTGTTCTTCACCGAATTCGAACTTATTACCCTTTTTTAGCAGGTCGCTAAGTGGCTTGGCAATTATAGAGTACTTAGGAATAAATTTTCTGAAATACCCTGTCAATCCAAGAAAACTCTGAATCTGTTTAAAATTAGATGGTTCAGGGAAATTTATAACGGCTTGCGTCTTCAAGGTGGATGGGAAAATTTTACCCTCTTCTATGACATGGCCTAAAAAGTCAATTCGTTTCTTTAAGAACTGGGATTTTTTAAAATTTATTTCCAACCCGTATTCCCTTGCTAGATTTAAAACTTGACTCAGCCTCTCGATTCCTTCTTCGTATGAAGCGGACAAAATGATGATATCGTCCATGTACGGCAAAACGATTCCATCGTTAACTAACGGTCGAAAAATGGTATTTATGAATCTCTGGAATACAGCTGGTGAGTTACAGAGTCCAAACGGCACTTTCAAAAACTGGTACTGCCCTTCATGCGTAACAAATGATGTGTACTTCCGACTTTCCTTTTCGACGTCCACGTGAAAAAAGCCATTTTTGAGATCAATAGTGCTGAAAACACGTGCTTCTTGAAGGCGGTCTAGGATATCCTCAATCAGGGGAAGAGGAAATCTATCCTTTACGACAACTTTGTTTAAACGACGATAATCAACGCAAACCCTTGGTGTCCCGTCTTTTTTTTTAACGATGACCAATGGGCTGGAATATTCCGAAGAACTTTGTTCTATAATTCCTGACTTTAGCCATTCAGATATTTGGGTTTCAACAATTTTCTTTTCCGAAAACGGTAATCTACGCGGTTGATGCGATACTGGTTCGTCATTTTTAACACAAATTTTTAATTGTATGTCCGTAGATTTGGTCTTACGTGGCATATAGTTCGAAACTAACTGTTGAACAGTCTTTTTAAAGCAGTTTGGAACACTAGGTGCAATGTTTATTTCGTTTTCGTTACTGGCTAGGTCAACAGGTAAAACAGACACAATATTTACTTCCTCCACATCCTGTGACTTATTTTTTATGGTAACCCCATTTTCGTTTATTAGTATTTCACCTTTCAATATTACGTTTAAGCCTAAAATGGCCTCATGTGTCATCACATTGTTGTCTACAACATAAATATCTGCAGTACACTGGAAATCATTAATTTTAATATTACCTTTAAAGAAGCCTAGAGGTTTTACTTGACATTTACCGAACCCACTCAGCGTTGAGCTTACGGGCACTAGCCCTTCGATATTCAGCTTATCAAAAATAGATCTACGTAACAAAGTAGTTTGACTTCCTGTGTCTATTAACGCTGTTACATATACATCATTAATTTTTACTTCTTTAGTCAACTTCGAGACTACTTCAATATTCACGTTTGCTACTTCTGGTTTCGAGTTCGTATTTGAGCATTCGAAACTTCGGTGCCCAAATTCTTTACATTTAAAACACTTGACGCCCTTATCTTTATGAACACATTGTTTAGAAATATGACCGCTTTCACCGCAGTTGAAACAGGTTGTATTACGTTTAATCTCAGGAATTGTTCCTCGACCATCGGTTACGTTACGCTTTGTTTGGTTAGCAGAATTTTTGAGTCATATTTATTTCTAGATTCATATTTTTGTTTACTTTCAAATTTTGTTTTCGACGTTCGCAACTTTTCCTCATCATCACATATCTGTTGATAAAGGTTCAATTTATTCTTAAAATCAGTTAATGTTTGTGACCCATACAAGCAAGATTTTTTAAACGCGGAGCCTGGTATACCATCTATAACATATCGTATTAAAGCAACATCTTCAATTTGACCATTTTTAGCAATTCTCTTCATATTTAAAAAAAACTCATCAAACGTTTCATTGCTCTTCATTTTTTGTTTTGATAATAACTCATGCAGTTCGGCCGAATTGCAGCTGGAACTGAATTCATCAAGAATAGCATTCTTAAATAACTGCCATGAGTTCAACTTTGGTTCACTAAGAACAAATAATTTTGCTTTGCCTGTCATCAGACGTTTAGCAAAAATCAATTTCTGCAAATCATTTAATTGAAGAACAGAAGCTGCATCTTCAAAACTTTCGACCCAACTACTGACATTTTCGTGGCTTTGGCCATCGAATTGAGCAACAAAAGATTTGATGTCTTCAATAGTAACATTTATATTACAATTATGAAATACATTCGACTTGTTTTCAATTGTACCAAGAGTATTATCATTAGCACATTGGGAAGGAAGTTGTCTCACTGTGGCACCAGAATTGTTTCTTAGTTTCGTTTCATCTTGAACATTATCATTCATTTCATTTTCATCCCCACCGTCCTCACCCTCTAAGTCACTTTCATTTTCACTTTCTTCTAAAATTACGTTATTTTTAAGCAATTCTAAATTATTCAGATAAGGAACAATTCGGGTTGCTAAGTCATCTTGTGGGCCAGACCTATCAATGCATAAAACATTGGCAATGGAAATTAATTCATAAGCCTGAAAATCTTGTTTGACGTTTTCTAGGTTTTTATTAAATTCTTTACTATTATCTTCTAAAGAAAAACCACTAAATTGTCTTAATCTTTTTCGATTATTTCTGTCGCCTACATCGTTAAATATTATTTTGTGTAATAATTTTATATTACATATTTTTTCCTTTTTCAGGACATCTTCCATTCCCGGCACATCAATTAGAAACATAATTAATAAAATTGAGAAAATCACTCACTTCATATAATGGTAATCCACGA
>KK114536.1:207185-228051 GCA_000611955.2 Stegodyphus mimosarum | reverse complement strand
AAAGAGTGTTTCATCTTACTTCCAAATAAGCATCAAATTATTTGCTAGATTCAAATCATAATTCACAATTGATACTCAATCAAAATAAAGATATTAGGCCACTTAAACCAAAAGAATCCTCTTAGAAAGCAAATACTCCTTAAAATTAAAGCTTCTCACTAAGAGCACAATTAAACTGAATGAGATGCTTATTTTAGAAGACATATTTCCTACACCCTCTTTTCATTTCAAATGCAAAATTAAAAACAAAAGTATAAATTCAAGAACAAATTTTAAAAATCACAAGAAGACTAAAAATGAAATAATCCTTAAAATTAAAAACTTGTAGGAAATAAGAAATTTAAAAATCAAACTAGTAAGCAAAAATTAACCAACTTGCTTGAAAAATTTTTTAAAGAAGTATTAAGTGTTGGAAGTAAAAATGCTGTCGTAATATGTAGTTTTCCATTTAAGAAAGTTTAGCCTAAATTGGCGACAAAACTGTAAGGTTTCTTGGAGATAATACGCAGAGAGCAAGCTGTTTTTTTTTTTACAACTCGAATCAATTTAGTTGGTTATGTGGGAGTTTCTGCAATTCTCTGATTTTTAAGCTAAGTGAAAAGAGATCGCTGCGTGCACGGGCAAAGCCAAAGTAGTGCGCAATGCCGAGGTTGTGTGCGATGCCGAATTTGTGCAATTCTCTGATTTTTTTAAATGCAAATAGATCGATGTGTACATAGGCAAAGCTAAGGCAGTGTGCAATGCCGAGGTTGTACGCGATGCCGAGTTTGTGCAATTCTCTGATTTTTTTTAAGTGAAAATAGCAAAACTGAACAAACAGTAGCAAAACTGTAAACATTGATCCTATAAATAACTTTTACCTCATTATTTTCATACGTAGGGTTTGCTATCGTAATTGCACTTGGTAATACGAGTTCATTGTGTGTGTGTGTGTTTTAGATTTTTTTTATTTATTAATGTGTAGAATTCTAGTATGCCTACAGAGAATATGATGGGATTTAGGAATTTAAGAAACTGATATGAAAGCTGTGTGTGATGTTCATATGCAATAAATAAATATTTTTCTTTTTTATTAACATAAAGTTAAAATTTTTTTTAAACAATGAAGATTGTCTACTTACTGGTATCTAATAACAAGGCAATTTGTGAAAATGGTAAAATTAAAATGTTCCACAATATGAATTTAAATTTCAAAAATTTTTTTTTTATTTCTGTATAAATGATAAAGCTTAAAAATCTTTGAAAATACTGAAGCTGTATGAAATAAAAGTGTTACAGACTGCGACGTTCTTTACCGTTTTAATAACTGGTAGAATTCGCTTGCTGTGTCATGGTAATTTTAAATATAAACAATTTATTATACTTATTTTCAGGAACGCCTAAACTTAACTGTGAGAAATATAAATTTAAAGTAAAGAATTCTGATGTTAATTTACAGTAATAAACAATTCATTATTGTTATTTATAAGAGAAAATAGAAAGTAAGCGCAGCGTAAATGCGAGAATACATTGTGACATCACACAGCTTCGCTTTCTCAACCATGTTTATGAAGCATATTTTGAGCTTAATAAAACAGATTTATGTGAATTTAATTATTTTAGTTTTTGCATGTCTCATATTTATGAATCTCAAAGAAAATGCCTTGAATTAAGCTGAATTACAGAAATATACCTATATAAATTTTTGGATATGTAAATATTTTATTTGTTTTTATGGCTATACTGCCCAGAAATTTGTAAGTTTACGCAAACAATTTTTAACAACAGAATAGTTTATCTGGATCAAATGCACCATTCATAACAGTTCAAAAACTTAAAAATGAATAATAATTAATACATAAAGAAAAGCATTACATTTATTTAACGCCCTTACAATTCATAAAAATAATAACAATTGATATTTTACTTTTCATGAAAATTATAAAACAAATTACCTAAAAAGGTTCAAAGTATACAGTTTAAATTCTAGCATAAATCGTTGTGTGTGTGTGAGTGTGTGTGTGTGTGTGTGTGTGTGTATGGAGCGAAGATACTATTTGCAAACCACGTGAAAAGTAATCCCAGGAATCTTTTTTGAAAATCGATTTGTGCATCCATATGCTTCATAAAGAAAAAAAAAAGAAAAAAAGAATGTTGCAATGAAGCTGTGTCTACCCGTCCGAGGTCGGACGGTTATCCTCATACACATCAAGAATGCTAAATATCCGACTAGCAGCGTACAGACACTTTTGTGATTTCTGCGCATTCCGTCCCTTGCAGTCACAGCGACAATAGTAATATGGCAGCCAAGGTTCACCGTTTGAGTTGAACCTTCCCCTTTTTCTATTCTAACCGCCTTGAATTTTTTGTCACTTTTCGTCTTTAATGTAGTAAAAAAAATCTGAGTTTAATCAGTATCTAATGGTAGTGCTCAAATTGATCCAAAGTTCGTTACTTTCATCGGATAACTCGCGTTAAAATTGAGCCTCATGTGAAACACGCGCTATATTTTTTTTTTATATCGTCATCGTTTCTGACAACTTCTGAATCCTTACGTATATTTCGAAGTTGTAAATATATGCTTATTTTAACTGGTTTTAAAGAAAATTCCTGCCTGATCTCGTATTACGTCAATTCATATAGAACTGAAATTTCTTTGTGCTGTGTGTGTGGTTTCTAAATAATCAGAAGTGCGACAAAGATTGTAAATATCTTCTTTGAAAACATCCGGCAATTGTGATCTTGATTACATAATTTTTTAATTTAACCCTTTGTGTTAATTCATCTGTAATGTTGCAATTCGGAACACCTCTGCACTCCTTATCACAGTTATTTATACCATTCAAAAATCTTGCTTCAATTTTATCTAGTTATGCTAACAAAGTATGCGTAAAAGTGAAAGAAAAGAAACGCGTTATTAATCATGATTCCCCAAATATCTTGTGTGCTAAAAGTTTGCAGGAGGTCGTTAAAAATATAGATCCGATACTTCTTGAATACTGCTCATATTTAGTAGCTAGGCAGAAAATTTTTGATGCAGAAAATGGTTCAATGCTTAGACCCGTATATTATTCGTCAAGCCCAACATATTTTGAGAATAAATATGGATTCCCAGAATCGGATTTATTAAGAACATATATACAACCTAAAAGTTATGGAGCAGTCTATTCTCACTTATATTTTACTTTAAATGGTCTTCAGCACTCTAGAGGTTTTAAAACACGAAGCTTTAAACAAGTGACTGGTTTACGGACTAGCTCAGATACTAGAGAAACTTCTTTAGCATGGACTGAACGAGTGCCTATTCTTAGAGGTTGGAAAACTAAAGATAAAACTAAAAGTCAGGTTGAAGCAGAACAAAATGCTAAATTAAAAACACTTTTATCAAGTGAAAATTTAACACCTGAAGAGCAGCAAAGACTGAGAATAGCCTTTGCAGAAGGCTATGTAGCAGCTGATTCAAAAGAAAAAACAAGCTCAAAACTAAGTATGTTTAATATTTTTAGAGATCTGTTAGGTATAATACTAATTTTATATATCTTATCGTCTGTGATGAGTGGATCATTTCGCAAAGTTTTCATGGGAACGGCTAATGAAGTTTATCCAGAAGAGATTGATGTAACTTTTGAAGATGTAAAGGGTGTTGATGAAGCAAAGCAAGAATTGCAAGAAATAGTAGAATTTTTGAGAAATCCTGAAAAGTTTTCTGCCTTAGGTGGGAAATTACCAAAAGGTGTACTTTTGGTGGGTCCTCCAGGTACAGGAAAGACACTGCTTGCAAGAGCTGTTGCAGGAGAAGCAGATGTACCATTTTTTCATGCTGCTGGACCAGAATTTGATGAAATTCTAGTTGGCCAGGGTGCACGAAGAGTTCGAGACTTATTCAGTAGAGCAAAATCAAGAGCACCTTGTGTTATATTTATTGATGAAATTGATTCCGTAGGTGCTAAAAGAAGTAATTCTCTACTTCATCCATATGCTAATCAGACAATTAATCAACTACTTACTGAAATGGATGGTTTTCGTCAGAATGAAGGAGTCATTGTTTTAGGGGCAACTAATCGAAGAGATGATTTAGATAAAGCTCTCTTGCGACCAGGTAGATTTGATGTTGAAATAAATGTTAGTGTACCTGACCTTAATGGTCGCAAAGAAATACTAACCTTATATCTTGGGAAGGTCAAAATGGCATCTGATGTAGATATTGAAGTTCTTGCTCGGGGAACAACAGGCTTTACTGGTGCTGATTTAGAAAATATGGTTAATCAGGCTGCACTAAGAGCTGCAATTGATAAAGCAGATTCTGTCACAATGAAATACTTAGAAAGTGCTCGAGATAAAGTTTTAATGGGACCAGAAAGGAAATCTCGTATACCTGACGAAGAAGCAAATATCATAACAGCTTATCATGAAGCTGGTCATGCTTTAGTTGGGCATTATACAAAGGACTCCCATCCTTTACATAAGGTAACAATTATTCCTCGTGGACCATCACTTGGTCATACAGCTTATATTCCAGAAAAGGAACATTATCATGTCACCAAATCTCAAATGCTAGCACAGATGGATACTTTGATGGGTGGTAGAGTTGCAGAGGAACTAATCTTTGGTTCTGAAAAGATAACTTCTGGAGCAGCAAGTGATTTGAAGCAAGCTACTGCAATAGCAACCAACATGGTAAAAGAATGGGGAATGTCAGATAAAGTTGGTGTCAGAACATTTGAGGAGCATCAGAACTCTCTTATTGTAGTCAGTGAACTTTCTGCTACAACAACTGAGCTCATTGATGCAGAAATTAAACGCCTTCTTTCTGAATCTTATGAAAGAGCCAAAAATATTCTAAAAACTCATAGTAAGGAACACAGATTAATTGCAGAAGCGTTACTGAAGTATGAAACATTAGATGCAAGTGATGTGAAGGAACTAATTACAAATAATATTATCTCTCGTTTTTCCAAAAATTCAAAAGATAAAGCATGAAATACAATGTTATTAATTTTATGTACTTATTTAGATGCTTAGTGCTTTGAAGAAAAAAACTGAAAAATCAATATAATTCTTCAAGGAACCAAAATAAGTTGCCTGTCATATTAAATCATTTCAAAACAGTATTAAAATAATAATATAATGACAGAACTATAATTTTTTTTGTACGGTCTAGAAAGTTAGAAATATATATATTTTAAGATTGACTTGTTAATTTTGACATTGACTTATCATTAAATTATTGATTAAATACTTTATTTGACTTATCATTAAATTATTGATTAAATGATTTGTTATTTTCTGTGTTCTTATGTAATATGGTGATTTAACATTCTGAATTTCATTTAAAGGTTGCAGATATTTGAACATTTAATTGTGATGAAAATGTATGATTTCAAAATATGCATTTAATAAAAATACAGCTTTGCATATTAAGAATTTTATACGGTACCCGAGATAAGAAAACTGCTTCTTTCTTTAAAATATGCAGTGTAGTAAAAATACAGGTAGCTTTGCATGTTAACAATTTGGGATAATCTTGTGTTATCGGGACCAGACTCAGAAATGTATGTATTTACATCTACATACATATATACACACATACATCCGTGTTTACATTTCTGAAGATGGTCAATAACAGAATAGTACCAAATTTTTAGAAAAATTAGCAAACTTAAATTTGAAGTTTAAAAAGCTTTTTTCATGTCAAATGTCCTCCGGCTGATAGCCTGTGAAATACCAATATTGAATAATTAATGTAGTAAATTTTCAAACTAAACTAATTTTATTGATAATGTAATGCAGGTCAACGTATTAGAAGTACTTCATTATTTTTACCTGAATAATATAAAAAATTATGTAGTATGTTTAAAGCATTTAACCACATTATGAAAACAAGCTTGTTCCGGAAAAAAAAGGGTTATATTCGTTTGCCTTTAAAAATTTTTCAAAAAGAATGCAAAATTTACCGATTCTTAAAAGTTCAGCTTAGTATTGGTCTAACATATGAGCTTTATTCGAGAATTTGAACTAAGAAAAAAATCTGCTGTTTTATTATTACCAAAAAACGTTCTATCTTTATTAAAAATTAACCATTTTTTATTACGATGTTAGAAGAATAAGATTTGAATAAACCATTATAGATAACCCATAGTATTTTATTTAAGATGTTCTTATACTTTTATCTGAAAATCTTTTGTTTTTTTATGGATCTTATACATGAAAATGTGAGTATCTTAATTTCCTCATTTTATCATTTTTTTTAAAAAAAAAAAAAAAAAGAAAAAGTAATTTTAATTGGTTGTTTGATATTTTGTACTGTGAGACAAAAAAAAAATTGATGTAAATGAATTACTGTTATGTTGTTACTTATCTAAGACTGTAGCTTTAGCTGCGTGTATAATCGTAAATGTGCACATCATGTAATTTTTGCCTCTGTTGTTGAATAGTAGATGCCTCTGACATCTACTACCGTATCTATCTCAGTTTTAATGAAGGATGTTATGAGGAATGGAATATATATCCCTTTTCCCTTGTCTGTTTTTGGAAATTTTCAGAGTGATAAATGTTTAAGTGCTCTTACTCTCTACCTGGAAGTACATTTCACATTATACGATAAGATCTCTTTTAACCAGCAGCAATTTGCTGATTCCAAATAAAAGGGTTTTTTTCCCACGTAATTTTTGTGATGCCATGCGTAGAAATCGCAGCATGTGAAGTAGGCATGGTTTTGGTCTATCAATTACAATTAAATAAATATTATTGAAAATCATACAAGTTACTTAAAATTAAAACCAATACAATTTCATAATTTAGAAAAACAAAGTTAATAATTTTAAAACTGCAGTTATAATTATCATATGAAGATTATAAATTTCTTTTGATGGCACAAAACTTCAAATGTCTGCTTGCTTATAAGATTATCGTCACAGTTCACTGCATATACAATGAAGATTCATAATGTCATATATGAAAAAAGACAAATATTTCATAGGAAATATTGTAAAAGTCTGCAATTCTTCATCAGCTTCCTTCCATGCTACTTTGTTGCTGTACATTCGTCTTCGCCTTTCCTATACCAGCACTTGTCGAATTATTTCATCATCTTGAGAATGTAATGAGAACAGAATTGTCGACATCCATCCAAGCCTGCACCTTCTCTTTATTAATGCTAATCTTCCCTGATTGTAAGTAAATCCATACAAGTACCAAATGTGTTTTAAAATCAAGAGAATGACTTGACTTGTCATCTACAAATGTGATCATAGGCCACAATTTATGCCAACAGTAACATAATATTCTTTACAAATTGTTTCTGAAAGTCATGGTTAAAAGTTTGCATGATGCCTTTAAAGTTCACTTATCAATGCATAAAAAGTGATCAGTACTACATTTTTATAGTCTAGAAAATTCCTTAATTTATTGGCTGGATAAGGCTTCTTATGCAGGACAGCAGAAATATAACATAAATGTTTCCCAGTTTTAAGTCTTCTGTTAGTTATCCTAATATGTACTTTTTCCTTGTTTCATGTTCTAAATTTCATATTTAGACTTAGACTTTCGAAGTTCTATTATTTGGTGTTACTGGTTACAAGAGATTTTATTGTATTTTGAAAAAGTTCAAATTTGACTGATGACATGAGAACTTCCTGACCACAGGTATTCAGAATACTACAAAAGTTATAGTTAATTTTTCTCATGATTACTCATTATTAAAGAAATATTGATGTGGAAAGTGTTTATTTTTTGATGATTAGCTAAGTACCTAAAAATTTTTATCAAGTATAATAAAATATTTTATATGTTTTTAATTTACTCATGTACTTAAGCAGCATATACAGTAAAAAATGACATACAAAGGTAAGATGACGAAGGTCATTGAAATATTTTTCTCCAGAAAAGAGAAAGATTTGTTCTGTTTACTGTTGTATATCCTTTTCTCCATTTGCGATATAAAAGACTACATTCTTTGCCAACTATGTGTGATGGAATATAATGATGGTTTCATTAACAACTATGGGTCCAAATGTCAGGGAATTCTCAGTCATCAGATAATCTTCTATAATCCTCTAAATAATAATCTCTAATAAAAACAAAAAGACTTACCTAAAAACCCTCAACTCGTTTAATCGGATCCTGGATATACTATGGCAATTTCAAACTGTAATATATATTCATGAAAGCATTAGTTTGTACGTTTTGTTTTTTATTTCTTAGATTATAAATTATGATGAGTATGCCATTAGGAACTTTTATGAGCACTGAAGAGAAAAACCATTTTAGTTTACCATAGGAATTGTATTCAGTAATTAAAAATAGAAACAAATACTTTCAGTTTTGTTTAAGAAAGATATGTATTGAAATACAAGTGCTTGTTTATGTTACAGTCCAATCACATTCATGTGACCATCTCTCAAAAGCCAAAATAACCACCTTTCCCAGAGTGGACCGCTGTGAGATGTGCAGAAAGAGAGTAAGTTAGGTTCTTGAAGGTGTTCACTGGGATATTGAGCCATACTGACTCCAGTGCAGTGGCCAACTGCATTAACTTTCGCGGTTGAAGATCCATGGTGTGAACAAACTGATCAAGGTGGTGCAACAGATTCTGGATTGGATTTAAGTCCGGAGAGTTAGTTGGCCAGGGGAGAACGGTAAACTCGTCCTGGTGCTCTTCAAACCATGCACATACACTGCGAGATGTGAGACACGTCGCATTGTCCTGCTGCTAAATGCAGGCCTGCGCCGACAATAGGTGCAGGGTCGTGCGGTGGACGGGCAATCATTTAAAACAAGTAGTCCATCTCGCCGCCTGTCTGAACAGGAAAATTTTTGTCTTATTTGAATGCCCTTCCACCTTTCTTAAATCACTCCATAAATATGTCAATCCTTTCTTCTCAAAAGATAATAATTTTTAGTGTAATAAACAAATGGTTCATGTAAAAAAAAAAAAATTTCGAGTAATTATGCTCAAATCATCGCTTATCTGAATTAAAAAGCTAACCTAAGTTTAATATAATATGTAACTACATTTACTTTTTTTTTATCTAGAATAACAATAACAAGCAATCACAAAAAAGATAAAGTCTTTATATATGCTTCCCTGCAATGTGCTGCCACCTGCCTTCTGTGATTATTTCACATTGACATCGAAAGTAGGTGGTGGTCACATTAATGTGACTGGACTGTGCATAATAACGAATATCTTCATCTGAAGTTTTTTGACATAATTTATATGATCATATGGTGTTACACCATCATTTAATGAGCAATATATTGAACACCTTGTTCAGTGAATTATAAGAGAATATGAAACAAAAACATTCTTTAAATATACAATTTTAATATTTTCTGATTATATGCATTTCCATGAAAAGTCATTCAGTTTTCTGATTAGTGACTTTAAACATTTTACTGACTTATATTCCTTTGTCCAAAAATAAATAAAGCAAACAGTTGTAAAAAAAGATGCACCTGTTTTCAAACTGGTTTTGAATCATGTTTGAATACTTTGCTTTCAGTTTCTCACATTGCATTCATACAAAATGTGGCCGTTTAGAAAATAGAAATTCAAGAAGCTAGGCAAATTTAGTGCTTTCTTTCTCATCAGCAAATAAACTCCATGGCCCCAATACGAGGGGGGAAAAAAAACCTTGGGAGCTGTTAAGTGAAATGATAGTATATCGATGTATTCAAACATGTAATTTGACATGCATGGGTTAGCTGTTGTTGCTCATATACTTTAAAATATGGCAATTCAAACAAATGCTGATGCTCAGAATGTATGTAATTTTTTATTTGGTACATCTAAAGAAGTGTTTTTATGTACCACTTTCCATCTGTTTTATAATTAAAATTTCCCTTTAGTTACAACTATATACTATGGTAAAGTTTTATGGTTAAATATAATAATAATTTGTTAAAATCTTTATCTACATAAAATTTTTCTTGTAATTTTCTGTTCTCTTATATATTTCTATTCTTAACACTAAAAACTACTCATCAGTCAAAATATGGATTTTCTCCTTTGGTAAATTAGATGTTGTTAATTCGTATATGAATAACACTTTTCATGAATAAATAGCTTGAATCAACTATCAGTATCTTGTTCAAAGATGAGTTCATTTTATTTGTTATATATTCATTTATGAAATTCCTATGCATAGCTGAAGATTTGTTAAAGCTACTCAAAACCATTTAAAAAAATATATGAATAATTTTTATTTAGTTGAAATGTTACAAAAAATTACATAAAATATTTTCTATTAAAATATTTACAAAAAATGTAACTTAAATTTAGTATTCATGCATTATGTATGTTAACTTATTAATTAATAATCTGTGTTCAACTACTTTTGTATATAAAAGGAACATCTGTGGTACATTCTATTAAGTGTACTTTTTGTAAAAATAAATCAGATGGTCAGTAGGAAAATGATTATTTAGCATGTGTACATAAATTTGAGATAGATGTTTTCAAAATGGACATTGAAATCTCAATATTTTTAGAAAGGTATGAGTTATTAAAATCAATATTCCTGGATTATTTGGGCCATCATTAAAACTAGCAGTAAATAAATTCATTGTATATGATTTTATCCTTATGAGTGCATTTCATATATTTATGTAATTGTATAAATTATTCATAAACATATGCCTTAAGTATATAAATGTGTTATTTTTAATGATAAATAACATTCATTTGTTTAGTCAGAATAAACTTAGGAGGAATTTCAAAATTCTTTGTAATGAATATAATTTTGGTTGAAAATGTCACATCTCATATAGTAATCTATAATATTTAATACAGAAGAAAAAATACAGATAATTCCTTAGTGCAGAGGTTCTCAACCCTATGGCCGCGGGCACCATGGCACCCGCCGATCATTTAGCGTGTGCCCGCATGCTACGCAATCACAATAAAAATGTTTTTGTTTTCAATAAAATTCTATGAGAAAGTTTTCTCATTTTTAATGAAATAGAAATTGTGTCCAGCACAAAGTGAAATGCAACCGATGTCTTTTTTTATGTGCATCTATTATTAACTCTATCCAACTATAAATTCACCTTGAAAAAGTAAATGGTGCCCGCCAGCCAACAGATATTCTAGAATGTGCTCTTAGGGACAAAAAGGTTAGGAACCCCTGCCTTAGTGCATATGAACAGCTTTTTCTCTCCAAAAAATCAATCATTTTCAAATCGGGAAATATTCACATTTGAATTTATTCATATTTTCAACTAAGAAAAATTATTTTCTTGGATCATTCTTTCAGGGATGAGGAGCTAATATTAATGTGTTTACTGAATTTTTTAGTATCGGGAAGGGAATTTTCTCCCAACATAAAGAATCATCAATTTACATAATTTAAACACAATATCAAACAGTTATAAAGAATACAGAATTACAGATAGGGGTGATATATACCTCTTTACACCATAGCATAGTCAGTGACACTAACTAGTGTTTCAGTTCACCACCAACAGCAATAGAGTCCAAGTTCAAATATTAGGGGAAGGAGAGAAAGATTTTGTAGTTTTGATCTGTTATAATTTCGTATTTAAAAGCTTATAGTTCATAGCTTTTCTGAAATCTCTCTATTTTTTAAAGTCATTTAGTACGCATTTCATTTTTCATTCTTGTTTCATTCCTTTAACAAATAAGCAGATTCATCAGTCATTGGGGGACTCTTCTGACATCAACATTCTATGATACGAAATGAATGAAAATTTTGGAAATCAAATTATGCATTGCTTTTATTTGTTCATATTACTATATAATTAACTAAAGCTTACCTGCTAAATATATTACTGGCATATCTTTTGTATTTTTGTATCGGCATTCTACTTTTAGTTTTACCTTAAGTATATTGATTCAAATTATTCAGTAAAAACAGTCATTCACTTTGATAGTTGGAAAATCTTCAATAGTTCAAACCATTCATTTGTTGTTTATCAATAACTGAAAAAGATGGATAATTATTGACTAAGTATAAATTTAGGATCCTTTTGTGATTTAAGTGTAGCTGCATTATGAATCATTTACAGCCAAAAATAAGATATGTTGGAAGGAAACTGATGAACTGCAGACTTTCATACAATTTCCTGACAAATGTCTGTCTGTGTCCATATATGACATTATGAACCTTCATTGTATATGCAGTGAACTGTGGTGACAATCTTGTAAGCAAGCAGACATTCGAAGTTATGTGCCATCATAAGAAATTCATAATTTTAATGTAATAATAAAAATTGCAATTTCGTTTTTCTAAAATATCATCGTGTTAGTTTTCATAAGTTTTAAGTAACCTGTACAATTTTCAATGGCATTTAACTACTTTTGGCCGATAGATCAAAAACACTACCAAATGGCTTTCTATGCTACAGTTTCTACAGATGGCATCACATAAGATGAGCAAGTAAGTTTTAGAAATATATATTCAGTTTTCCTGAAAAACATCTTATTCTGAATCAACACAGTCCCATTGCTGCCAGTTAAAAAGGGAGTCTATTGTATTAGTTTATAAATAAAACATTAAATGAACCTTAGTATCTTCTGTTTTCAGGCGGCTCATGGTTACAAAATGTCATATTTTTTTCCTACTGTATAGATATGTGCCGTAAGTAAATTTTCAGCAAATTACTGTGTATGAATTTTGTTTACAGTTCCTATGCATAATCTTGCCTGTAGCAAAATTGGGAAGTGAGCCCTCAAAAATATATTGAACAAACCTTTGTAATTCATTAAAAACACATTATGCACTTTTTTTTCCTACACCCCTTACTAGCCACTGTGGATACCACATGCTTCAAACCAACTGAAACACTAAACAATAGTAATTTCTGCCAGTGATGCACAAATGTGCATCTGCAATTCACACCTTTTATGGAATTGAAATAATTATCGATATGAGTTAAGAAATGCATTATGTTGAGTTATACTTCAATTAAATAACTAGTTCTGTTGCACATTGAAATGTTCCTTGAACTATTCCTGCCCTTAAAATCCAATTTCAGATTTAGGGTACATATTTACTTTTTGCTATGTTTCACTGAAAAAATTATGTCCGACTCAAAAACTCGATATCATAGGTATCACACCCATCTGTAATGCGACAACATAAATCCAACAGAATTGTATATGGAGTTTCATAAACCTGATCTTTTATATAAACTCACTGGAAGAAATCCAACAGAGTGAGTCCAGCGATCATGGAGGCCATTCAACACTACCACCATACCTGAAAACTTCTTGTCCAAAACAATGTTTGAGAAAGCTTCGCACTCCAGCTGTCTCGTGCAGAGGCACCGTCATGTTGGAACCACAAAGACGTTAATGCGGACAAGGAAATATCTTGAAAGTCGGGTATGATATCCTGTAATAGTTGGAGGTACCTCTGTCCGTTTAATGTACCTTCGTAGACAAAAGTCGCAGCAAGTAATCCATCTAGATACCTCACCACAAGTTAATGGACCAGTGCATCTGGTGTCTGGTGGATTGTCTCCATGAGAAAATTTACAATGCCCAGTAGTGAGCATTGTATTAGTAGTTGAAGGATCCAGGATGTTAAAACAGTGCCTTATTCAACCAATGTTGAACAAAAAATTTTAGTAACCTTCAGCATTAACCAACACCCAGTTGCACCAATCAATCAACTATTTCATGGCAACAGTGCTTGCTGCAGAGCGACATAATAAGGTTGTGCATGTTGACCATGCAGTATTTGCCATATTCGGGCTCATGTTAAGCGACAAGCCATGTTGATATCTCTTGTACTGATGTGTGGATAGGCTAGTGTATATGCCAAAATACTCTCTACCGTTACACACATACCTGCACTCACTGGTCTGACAGAACACGGATGATTTCTAGTGCTTCCTGTCTTCCTGAACTGTTGCACTGCATTTGCGATGGTAACTGCACTTAGATGTAGTCTAGCTGGAAAACGAACGGCATACTCACATGCAGCATGCATTGCGCTGCGTTCGCATTCGTTGTAAATAAGCAACATCTCGCAATATTGGAAGTCGGTGAAGCTCGACATTCTCACACAGCTCCAAAATTCTAACTCCAACCTCCAAGAAATGATTATTTTAAATACACTACTTTAAGAAATATGCCTTTTGTCAAATCTCATTCATTTAGTATCATTCAGAATACATTTAATATTCAATTACCTTTTTTTTAGGCTGTAAGTAGGAATACAACTAAATATAATTACAGATAGTGCAATTATTACTCATGTTAAAATATTTCATAAAAACAAAGTTTCCCTGACTCAGGTTTTTTTAAACTGATAGTATTGTACTGACTTTTTTAAAGATAGCAAAATTTAATTAAGTTTTCTTCTTATTATTATTCTCTAGAGCTGATTTCTCGCCAAGGCTGTCTCCGTCAGCTTCTGCCATCTCAACCCATCCAAGACATACCTCCGCTATTGACAACAACATTCTTTAACCATTTTTCCACATTGTCTAGCTACTCCGCCCATGGCCTTACTATCCTCTTTTTTTCTCTGGCTTTTGAAATGTCATTTTCTTCACTGAGATTTCATGCTCAAGCCATCTTAATTGAGAGGCTTTAATAACTATTACTATATTTGGTTCTCTAGATTTCTGCTGTAGTTCAAAATTATGTCTTATTCTCCACACTCCATTTTCCCTAACTGCACCAAAATTTCTTATTCAAATCTTTCATTCATTACTCTATCCTCATCTGCTTATTGTCCAACTTCCACATAACTCTATAGGTCCTACTAAGGTCTTGTACAACTTGAGCAGTTTTACTGCCCAGGTATTTTGGTTTAAACTGGTTTCATAATCCATAATAGCATCTGTTAGCCATGTTGATTTGGTTCTTGATTTGAATAGTTATTATTATTATTTATAACTGTATACAAATATTTAAATTGTTCAACCTCTTCAAAAACATAGTCATTTACTTTCAACAGTATCAGGTTATGTCTTCTGTTTGTAACTGTGAACTTAGATTTTTCTTCATTGATAGTCAGACAGACATTTTTTGCTCCCGACTCAAGAGCATGAAAAGCTTCAACAATTCCCACCTTCATTCTTCCCACAATATCAGTGGTTCAAATTATCTTTATAAAGGATTAATTTCAAATGAAATGCTCAATGCACTTCATGAAAAGGTTTTGCTCCAAATACACTGTTCAACATTGAAAATGCAACACCAAGAAGGAGTAGTCAGAAATTTATGCAAATTTTAGAGCAGACGCACATCACCAAGTTATGCGAATGATGTGAAATGCGCAGCTCTCCGATGCACGTGATGTAAGATATAAGGGAAGGAACGTGCAGAATGCACAATATTTGTGTCATTATTTCTGCCAGATGAATTATCAAAGAAAGTTGGTTTTTGTCCCAGAGGATACGTGTAATAGGAGAGAATGCCAGGCTGCCATCAACGAAGGCACTTCCAGCACATAGACAATTTTACGAGGGGTATGGTGATCGGACTGAGAAGGGCGGGTTGGTCCTTACGTCAAATCGCAGCTGATACCCACATGGATGCGAGCACAGTGCATCGGCTATGCCGAACATGGTTGGAACAAGGGAATTTGGGAAGAAGGAGTGGTGCAGGTGCAGCCAGAGTGACGTCAGTAAACGTGGATCGACGCATCATCCGCCGACAAGCTGTGGCGGTCCCGCAAGTCATTTGTACTGCAATTCTGCAGCATGTGCAAGACACCCTAGATGTTCCCGTGTCGAGGAGAACCATTTCCCGTCGATTGGTTGAATGTGGCCTGTACTCACGGTGTCCATTAAGAAGACTGCCATTGACCCCACAGCATAGACGCAAACGTTTATAATGGTGCCGGACTGGAGTGATGTGGATGACAGAATGGCAAAACGTTGTGTTCTCAGATGAGTCACGCTTCTGTTTATCCAGTGACAGTCACCGCATACATGTGTGTGGCGTCGACGTGGAGACAGATCTAATCTGGCAGTAACTGTGGAATGCCCGACTATGATGGCCCAACGATACTTGGATGATGATGAACTATGATGGCCCAGCAATACTGCGGCCGGTGGCAATCTCCTACCTTCAGGGGCTGCCTAATGCAATTTTTCAGCAAGATAACACTCGACCACACAGTGCTCGCATCTGCCAACATCCTCTGCAAGGTATACACATGCTTCCCTGGCCACCCTACTCTCCTGACCTGTCAACAATCGAACATGTGTCAGATGTGATTGGACGCCGTTTGCAGACTCTGCTCCTGCCTTGTTCAGAAGACGAACTGTGGCATATGGTTGAAAGGGAATGGAGAGTCATCCCTCAGGACACCATCCGCACTCTTATTGACTCTATGCCTAGATGTGTTTCTTCGTGCATCGCTGTCTGCGGTGGTCCTACATCCTACTGAGCTGACGCCATTCTCGCTCTGTATTCTGACTATCATTTTGAAATAAAGGTCACTTATTGCTGCTTTCTGTCTCTGTCTTTTTTCCAAATTTCATCACTTTCTGACCACTCCTTCTTGGTGTTGCATTTTCAATGTCGAGCAGTGTAGTAAAAGAACTTGCGATTGTTTTCTTGCATTCTTCTATTGTGCATTACTTTCATTTATTAAGTCTTGCATTTTTTTTAACTACTTTCCTGAGTAAATTTTATAACATGAATAAAGATAAAATAAAATAAAAAATGGGCATCTTTAAAATAGACATACAGCAACTTATGAATTTACTTCTTTAATAAAAGTTTATACAAATTTTTCAATACTTTTTAAAAGTTTTAGTAACAGTATGCATTTGAAAATTTTATATGAATATTCAGCTGTGTTTCTTTTATCTGCTTATGAGAAACGCAGCATGGAAATCATAATATCTGAATATATTTTTTAAATAATCAAAGTAATGAATTGAAAAATGTTTAAAAAAAATAACATAAATGAAGAAAATTTCCCAAAATTTTTACCATGCAAAATAAACAAGATTTCTTTGTTACCAAATAAAATCATTTTTCTTCAGTTTAAAAGTTAAAATGCACTGTACTATTGATTTTATTTCATAGAATAATTTGATGTTTTGAAATAATTGTGAATTTGGATTTAATCAATCATCATTCATCAACAACAGTTCTTCTATGTGACTTTATGCACTGAAATTTACAAAAAATTTATGTTTATACATAAAAATTGCATTTGTAAATATGATCACAAACATTATATCAGTATCAAATTACAAGAACAATGAAAAATATGATCCAGTAATATGAAAATACATATAAAATACTGACAGGAAAATATCCAAAATTCTTATAATCATTAACATCACTGATGCTTTATCATTTGTCAGCGATAATCAATCCAAATTTTCATCAGAAAAGGCACTCGAAAAATATTCCAACACTGAAAAGAAATATATAAGTTCTTAAATGAATTAAAAATGAAATTAATAGCATCTTTTATAGAAACCAAAATACTATTCTATATAAAAATGAATAAATACACACATTCACGTTTTTTAGTTATTTATCCAAATTTTATACTATCAAAAAAAATCTTCATCTACAGATTTTACTAGTATACAATTTTCAAGCATCTATTTGAATAATAAATTAACAATAATTATTAAACTAATAAAAAAATTACTTTATCACATTATTCTTAGTCGTAATTTTATGCACAGATACTGCATTATATTTCACATTCAGAAGTAAATTTCTGATTTATCAAGAAACAATCTAATGTTGTTATTATTATGCTTGAAAAATAAAATTTAATTCAACTCAAACAACTTCCTTCATTAGATGTGAATTACAAAGACATTTTCTCATTCTACTCAAATGTTGCTCATTCAACAATTTCTGTCACTAGCTAGGGCATATTCAGTAATTAAATAATCAATAAATGCAGAACTAATAAAGGAATATAAATCATTCTACACGACATGGCTTAATAAAGAAATACCTCTTAAAATTCAGTTTTTATCATTTCAATGTTAAATACACAAATGCTATACAGACATTTAACTTCTTAAATAAAATCAGACATGGAGATAGCTTCCACTACAACATGTTTCCACCTCAAATATCAAAAACTGAATTGCACTTTGAATGCCTTATATCTGCAGATTACTAATAACATTAATTTAGAAGTCAAACAAGAAAAATCAGTGTTACATTTGCAAAGTTTCACAGGACTAGTTTTGATGGTTTTACTGAACCTTCACCCTCGCTGCCAAAGTGCAAATGAACGAGATAAGTTATAGTGATAAGATAAGAATGCCTGGACAGGAGTTAAGCTACTGGCACCATCTGTTCATGAAACAAGAAAACTAAAACATAATTTCCTTAAAGGCTGAAGGTAAAGAAGGATTGGAATTAGGATTGTTAACTAGAACAGAAAGATTTTTTTGAATGTGAAACTCCACTAGAAAATCTAATTCACTAATGGAGAATGTTTTTTTGAATAATTTTGGCTGCTAAAGCTCATGCAATCACAAAATGGCATACACATCACATGGAAAAAAAGGAAGCAAAAAATAAGCCTGTTTTGGGCTCCTATAACTAAAGTAAAATAACATGCCAAACAAATATTAATTTAGAAGTCAAATAACAAATATCAGTTTTATATTTGCAAATTTTCACAGGACTAGTTTTGATGGTTTTACCAAACCATCACCCTCAGCTGCCAAAGTGCAAATGAACGAGATGATAAAATGGCTGGACAGGAGTTAAGCTTTTTGAATAATTTTGGTTAGCTGGTTTATTTTTATGTTTATTTATACAATGCAACTTATTAAAAAATGAAATAATTCTTGAAGAGATAGTATAGAAAACTCTGATTTTTTTTTTTTTTTTTAAATGATACTGTTATTCTGAGATATTTCTTGACCTACCAGAAGGCATACTCAAAAAATCCACTGTTTTTTTAAGATTAATTTTATGTAATTGGAATAAAATAACATTATTTAATTTTCATAAATTAACATAACACATAACATCAGCACCATACCAAAACCATGCAAGTACAAAACTGTTGTTTTCAGAGAAAAAATGCATACAAAAGGAAGAACTTAGTTGTAATATCTGCCCCCCCATATGGTGTAAAGCACTGAAAAATAACCTAGAATAGGGGAAAAAACAGAAAAATACATATATTTGGGATTTTTAGTAAAATACCAATAATACAGTAAAAATTTAGTCTTTCACTGACTTTACTGGTGATATCATATTTTGAAAATTTTTTGCAAATACGTACATACCACACTTTAGCTCCTTCAGTCTACAGAAGATTTGCATACTCTATAATGAAGAATACAGAAATCAAATTAAGATCACCTGTCATGCAGACAACATTTATAAACAATATCATTAATAAGACATACAGTATAAACATGAAGAACTTCAGAAGTCTTGTGTATTCATAAAAACTAATATTATTGAAAATTTTCAGAAAACAACATTTACAATAAAAACCACACGCATTTCATGTTACAGTATGTAACTTCATAAAATGGCTTTATTTTACTTTTGCTTACCCGTGCCAATGCCACAGCTGATTCTGGATTCAATACTTGGCAAAAAATCTGATGTATACACCATATGACTTCCTTATATGGAATATTAAATTATACACATTTTTTCCTGCCTTTCATTTAAACTTATTTCCTCGAATTTCGTTAGAGATATATTTCTAATTCAATTGATTCAGTTCTCACTTTCCAACAAGGCAAAAATACATAAAAACTCAAAATATCTATAGTAATAATTAAAAGATATAGAAAAACATAAAACATCAAATACAGTTAAAACAATTTCAAATTTTGTTTTACAATTAAAATTACAGTTTCTATGCAAAAACAAGCAATTCGGCCAGCAGGCAAGAAGGCAGATTTTTTGGTGCATAAAACTGAAAGTTTATTTTTGGTCTCACACGGCAAAAAGACAATGAAGGCGTAGAAACTGACTTAATTTGTTGTGGATGCTATGCTGAGTCAATATATGGGATAATTTAATAACTTAAATGATAATTCCAGAATGGATAAAGCATAATTTAATTCACAATAATAAAAGAAGATGTTACTTTGTTGTTGCGAAGCTTAGTTTCTCTAGATTGGCAACAAATCCCTTATTCTAAGTTTAAAATATTAACAAACAAGCCTGCTGTGGTAAAAAATATTAAGCTTAGCTGCACTTAAACAACTTTTAAATTAATCCAGAAGTCAAACAACAAAAATCAATAAAATGAGTTCCATACTCAAGGACCCCATTCTGGATATGAAGTCCTGGGGTATTTATAGGATTCCTTGCTAGTGTGGTTTAATTTACAATGGTCAAACTAAGAGAGCCTTAAAATTTTGCATTAAGGAACATGAAGCATATGACTACAAAAAAAGGAAACACAGAAGTCCTCTGTTGCCCAATATTGTTGGTCCTAAAATCACACCCTCAATTCTAATGAAGCCAGAATTATTCAGAAAACATCTTCCATTGGTGAACTGTATTTTCTAGAGGCATTTCCCATTCAAAAAAATCTTTCCGTTCTAGTTAACGATCCTAATTCCAATTCATCTTTGCCTTCAGCCTTTACGGAAATTGTGTTTTAGTTCTCTCATTTCATTAATAGATGGTACCAGTAGCTTAAGTCCTGACCAGCCATTCTTATCTTATCTTATCTAATCACTATATCTTATCTCATTCATTTACACTTTGACAACTGAGGCTGATGTTTCGGTAAAACCATCAAAACTTAGTCCTCTAAAAATTTTCAAATATAACGCTGATTTTTGTTGTTTGATTTCTAGATTAATACTTCTTCAGTGTGTTATTATGTGTTAACTTTTAAATTGTTGATAATTCTATAACTATAACACGCAGGTTAACTAAAGGCATAAAAACCTTAACCAGAAGATAAGAACAATATAATTCAATCATTTT
>KK114536.1:177640-206260 GCA_000611955.2 Stegodyphus mimosarum | reverse complement strand
AAAAAATCTCTTCTGAATCAATTTTAAATCAGTTTTATAATTCATTTCAGGAAAAAGAGTCCTTTATTCTGTCCTTACGTACAGATGTCGCACAAAATAAAGTGCATGCACTTTTGGTGTGGCTGATTTCAAACAAAATAAGAGGTGCACATCTACATGTTATAGCAATCCTATACACAAAATTTCAACATTCTGAGGCTATTTGTTTTTGAGTTATGCAAAATACATACATATGTATGTACTGATGTCATGAAAAAAATCTCTTCTGAATCAATTTTAAATCAGTTTTATAATTCATTTCAGGAAAAAGAGTCCTTTATTCTGTCCTTACGTACAGATGTCGCACAAAAACATCGTACTAAGTTTTTATTACTTGTTTCAAACATAATATGTAAGAAAGAAAAATTTTCACTGTCTATTTTCAGACTTGCAAACTGTCTAGGTAATAAAGTGCATGCATTTTCTAAAAGCATATACAATATGTTAAGAAATTGGCTTGTCATTTGCTTTGGTTATATTTTAATGGCACAATTAAATTTTGATTCTTTATCTTCATTATTAATATGATTTTGTTATGCTGTAGTTGATTGCTGACAACATTTATTCAGATAAAAAATGGTTCTAAATCATCAAAGAAAATATAAATTTAAAATTGTTAACTTTAATTAAAATTATCATATATAAAATAATCAATTAATTAAAACTATCATAAATAATCCACACTTCATGCAATATGCCATAAATTTCTCCTGGTCGATACTGTACGGATAAAACTGCTTCAGCTGCAAGTTATGGAATATCCAATAACTCCTGTGGTATTAAATCACATATACTGTCTTCAAAAGAACTACCTAAAACTTTAGTGAAGTACAGAATAATGTGTTTCTATTGAATTTTGAATCCAAGTTCTTTCAAATTTGGTATAGCTTCTTTTCATAACATTTTTGTTTAATGCAAAAGATAGAGAATATTTACCCTTTAACTGGTGTGGTATATGACCCCAAAACAAAAATAACACACTTTTATGTAATGACCCTTTTATTTTTTAACCTGGGGTGGGGTAATTACCTATTTTACTTTTTTTACCAAACATAATATTTGAAAAGCATTTTAAAAAATAGTTTGATGAAACAAAACATTTCAATGAACATCAAGCATTTTTTATTTTGCATCTGAAAATCACTGTGAAATAATAATTAAGAATTAAAAAAAAACTGGAAAACAAGTATAATAAGTAAAGCATTTCTCTGAATTTTACATATTTAAAATTTTGAAGTTTTTTAAAACATGCAAATTTGAGATGCATACTCTTTCATACTACAAATCACAAATGTGACAACAGCTCTATTTCACCTTTACTTCAATCTACTTTTATTTATTTAGCAAGTCACGGGTTAGTTTTTAGCATGTAAATGAAAAATTTAAATACATTTAGATGAAAACAGGTCATCATAAAAAATTTGCTCATTTGAAATATATGTAGGTAAAATGCAGATAGCTTAATAAGAATAAGCAAAATTTCTACTTTCATATCTAATCAATTATCCTTTTTCCTTTAGCATTCTAAAGTTACATGTTTATAAAAATCATTAATTTGACAATTTTCAGATTAAATATTTAAAATACTATGCTCAGATTGATCTTCAGATTGTTAAATTTTACCGACAGTAAATGCAAGTAAAAGAAACATAAACAAAATGATGCTCAGATTTCACATTGTTATTGTTTTTAATTTTATACAAGTTTGAAATCATGACCACACATTTTTAATATTTAAATTTACTATGCCCAAAAACATATTTCCTTAAAAGATAAATAGATTTTAATCCAAAATTTTATAGATTTTTATTTGATTTTAATCCAAAATTTTTTTCTGGAAAATTTATAAAAAATATTTAAATATAATTTTTTTTAATTAGAAAAAAAAGGTTCATTTTCTAAATTTCATTTGGATTAAACCTGAATTTTAGATTATGAAAGGAAAAATCCAATAAGTTTAATTTAAAATATCGAAAATTTAGAATTTTAATAATTTTTAAAATTTAATTAAGCTAAATTTCCAAAAGCTGCTCTTGCAATTTTTACAAAACTTTGCATTTTGGCATAATTTGAGGTCTAGAAACAAATTACATAAAAATTCAAAACATCATTTCAAAATAAATCATATTTTGGGTCAATAATTCACTATACATTATAAAAAGAAAACTCTCCATATTACATCTCCAAGCAACGGAAATTCAATTTAAAAAACATTATTGAAAAGGTATTTTTCAGAATTAAAAAAAAAAAATTTATAGAATTTTCAGTCCTCCTTGCTTTAAACACAGTTAAGGAAAAACTAAATCGCAAAAATGCCAAAATCAAAAATAAACTTTTTAAGTATTGTTATTGATAGCAGATTAATCAACTTAGCAAGGGGATAAACCAATCTACCATCAATTAACATGTTAATTGAGTGTTAAGAGAGAGTGTTTCATCTTACTTCCAAGTAAGCATCAAATTATTTGCTAGATTCAAATCGCTAACTGATACTCAATCAAAATAAAGATATTAGTCACTAAACCAAAAGAATCCTGTTGAAAAGCAAATAATCTTTAAGATTAAAATTTTTTCACTAAGAACACAATTAATCTGAATGAGACGCTTACTTTAGAAGACATATCCCCTACATTCTCTATTCATTTCAAATACAAAAGTAAAAACAAAAGTAGATTCAAGAACAAATTTTAAAAAAATCATAAGAAGATTAAAAGTAATAATCCATAAAATTAAAGTTAAAAACTGTAGTTAAAAAGAAGTTTAAAAAATCAAACTAGTAAGCAAAAATTAACTTGCCTTAAAATTTTAAAAAACAAATGACTGGAATGCAAGTACGTATTAAGAGATGATTTGATTAAAGATTATTTGCTTTTTAACACGATTCTTTTGGTTTAGTGACTAATATCTTTATTTTGATTGAGTATCAATTAGTGATTTGAATCTAGCAAATAATATGATGCTTACTTGGAAGTAAGATGAAACACTCTCTCTTATTTTAGTTACTGTTAATTGATGGTAGATTGGTTTATCCCCTTGATATGTCGATTAATCTGCTATCAATAACAATAATACTTAAAAAGTTTACTTTTGATTTTGGCATTTTTGCGATTTAGTTTTTCCTTAACTGTGTTTAAAGCAAGGAGGACTGAAAATTCTATAATTTTTTTTTTTTTTAATTCTGAAAAATACCTTTTCAATAATGTTTTTTAAATTGAATTTCCGTTGCTTGGAGATGTAATATGGAGAGTTTTCTTTTTATAATTTATAGTGAATTATTGCTTTATTACTTTGCAGCTTTAGTTCAAATCTTGGGCTTGTTAATTTACTTTTAATTACTTTCATTATGAATATTTTGGGTCAAAATATAAATGTTAGAAACAGTACTATATATATAGCATATCCTAACTTGCACTTTTGAGATATAAACAATGCAAGTTGAATTTTGCCAGTCGGCCAAGTAAAACCTGAGGATTTCTTTTTTACTCACTGTACTTTACGTCAAATAAACATTTTCTGAATGCAGTTTTTCATGCCTTTTATATAATATATCATTCTTAAAAGTGTTAGTTGTCACTTCCTCTCCTACATCTTCAATTAACATTTGATTTAATACTATATTTAAAGGAAAACAATATTTTGAACTCAAAATAAGATAAGTGAAAAAAACGTTATTCCATCAAGTACAAGAAAGGAATTACAAAGGACTTCCATGGCATGAATCTTACAACTTTCTACAAACAGAATTTGGATCTCCAAATGATCTGGAAATGGTGATCAGAGTATAATAAATCCAGTCAGTATGCAGATGAAGAAAATACTAAGATGCACAAGTGTGGATCAGGTCAGCAACCAGTATTTTCCGAGTTGGAAAACAACTGCGAATGGATTGGTGACAAAAGAGAAAAGAGCTTGGTTGTACACAGGGCTGATATTCAAGCATTTGCTCTTGTATTGACACCAAAATTAGACATACCCCTAGAAGAATTTGAAGCATCATAACATTAGATGAATGGCTTACTTCAGTGATGTAAACTGTTCCTAATATCAACAACAATATTCAAACTGGAAGATATGATGTTTTAATACATGCACTAGCCATCAAATCTTTTGTTGTCTCTAAATAGCAACTCTCCCATAATTACTATGGATGAAACTGCAGTGTTTGTGGGTCAAAGACCTCATATGAAAATTGATTCCAGGAGTGGCTATATTCCCTCCCCTGGTTAAGTGCACCTTACCTATTATTTTCAGTGGATAGCTATTGTTTTTAGTGGATAGATAGTCTTACCCCTAATATGAGTGGGAAAGATAAGATTGAATATGCTTTTGTCATTTATGGTCTTGAAACTAATAATGCTTGGTGCATGTATGAAGCTAGACAGGGAGGAGTTGATTTAAAGCTATGACTTGTTTTGCAAGGCAGCCAAAAAAGGTCTGCTAGTCTGCAATTCAGCCAGCACTCACTGTAGTATAAATATAAATAACTTCCTTGCAGAAAGACAGTTAAATCAAATAATGATTCCCATACAAAAAAACTGCCTATGTCAAGATTCTTAATATTGCAATGCACAAGCCATTTAAGAGCATTTTATGCATGGAAATCAATGACTTCACTGAAAACAGAATGGTGATAATCAAAGTAGAATTTTTGTGAAGCCTGCCCTACAAGAGATCATAACCTGGGGGATAAAAACACTGACAGCTGTGTTGCTAATACACTACAAGCAGGCTGTTTGGACAAGAAATGCTCATTTAAGGACTGCTGTGATGCTCTAACATCAAAGATACTTTTAACTTTAGTTCTAGTATGAAAGATTAATGGTAGTAGTTCTACAGAAAATTAAGTCACAAGAAATTCAAGCCAAATTCAGGGTTTGGAGCTTTATGATGATGTTCATGAATATATGTATGAAGAAATATAGATTGTTTTTAAGTACATAATTGTAAAATTCTGTGCATGAAAAAATAAGACATCCCTAGAATATAAGCACTAATGCATCTTGTAAAGCATAAATTAACATAATACCTGGTCTTATTTTCAAACAAATAAGACTAAGAGTTCCAGAGAAATAAGACCAGGAAAAAATAAGGGTAGTTCTACTAAATAATTTTGATGATAATGCTGAGAAACATTAGTCTGAAAATAAAAAAATAAAATACTACTACATTATTTCATTAATAAAAGAAGTTCTTTCTCAAAGATATTTTTAAAACATTTTAAAAGCATTTTTCATTTAATTCAAGAATAAATACCTTCAGCATGTATGCATCTTCTATGGCTTTTCCAGTGTGATACATATGAAAAAAAATTTCTAGATAAAAAAAAAAAAATCTGAAAGATTTCAGATTTTAAATTACGTCCAAAGGTGCGTTTTTTTAACGTTTCGTGTGTTACCTTCATTTATTAAATATCATGTTCTTCGTACGTAAACCATAAAATTCAGTTCAAGAGCAATATTGCAAAATAATTTTAAATTGAGCACATCTTTAGAATTTCCGATACACAGTCTCACGCTTTTTTCCGTACAGTGTTGCCATTGCTCGCTTTGAAATCATTTAGTTTGTTAATCAGAAATTCGTTGAAATGTTACAAAACATAAAATCGATAATAAAGCAAATTTCAAATTCAAAATTAGGGCTTCCAGATGCCCATATTCGCAGTAGGATTACGTCATTCAACATTCGATGGCTCTAGGTTTTATCACAATGCAAGAAACATGCATACATTTATGCAGATTTTTCATTTTTTAAAATTTAATGCAGAGCGATAACATTTAGTGGCAACAATTTGAAAAGTGAAACGGGCATTCAGAGTGAATCAACGCAAAATCGCAAAACGAAAGTAATAGTCCTTCGGGACTAAATCCCTTTGGACTAATAAAGTTTTTTTGTAGTAGCAACGTAGTCAGACTTCAGAGACATTATTCTGCCTACTTAAATGTATAATATCTGAATATTTTTATCATATACTATACAGAATAATGAAAATAGCATGCTTGCTGTGAATGCTACTATTATGATGAAATTCATTATTATATTTATTATTCTCCATTTATTTGCATTTACTTTCAGATTTTTTTCCAAAACATTTAAGTATATAATTTTTTTTCGATTGTTTTATTAATGATCTGCAGATAACATTATTTGTATCATACTACCTCACACTAAAAGAGATTCTTTGTCTGTTGGAATGGTATGTTGGTTGTCTTCATAGCTATTAATTTGCCTTTTTCCAAATCATTTGCCTTCCTTCAAAACCAAACATACTAAACTTATTTTCATTACTCCACATTACCATTTCTCCAGAAGCCATAGCTTTCTTTTATGCATCTAAAAGCAAATTCCAAACAGTATTACTTGTTCATCACACTCATATAGGGCTTTGTTCTAGTGACTAAATCATTTAATCAAAGTAGCCAAGGTGATCTCAATAGGCTTCTTTGGACAACTCTTTTCTACAAAATATTCTACCTTAGAATATCATTTTTTATGATAGATAAATTATTCATAAAAAAAGAAAATTGGAAAGAAATTATAAAATGTGAGCATTTACTTATATGACTATCAGAAAATATCTTAAATCTAATAAGAATTTAGGATACACTGAGCATACCTGTGTTAGACTTTGAAAAATAATGAACACGATTGAAATAACTGTCAGAATCTGTTTCTTCTATACTTTTCTCATTTAAGTTTGCAGAAAAAGATGCAAGAGGATCCTAGAATAAAAAGAAAGAAAAACAAAATGAAAAGAATGTTTAAAATCATGTTTTAGTATATTTGTTCAGCTATTCAAAATTCAGTCAAATCCTGTTTATAGCAAAAAGCTGATATAGCATCTGTATAAAATTTTAATTTTTAGTCTTGTCCAATTTTCTCGCACATAGTATTATTTTGTTCATCAACAGTGATAATATAAAAACCGAATATAATGAACTCTAAAATGCCTTTGAAATTTTTGTATTTTTTATCATTTTTCCTAAAATTTCTAAAAATTATAATTGAAAAACTAGCAATCCTAAAAATTGACAAATACATTTATGTAACTATAACTTTCTCTTATGTTTGTTGCCAGCTTTCTTTGAGTTAGGTATTAAGTCTTTTAAGACTGGCTCTAACACCCAGTTCTTGGAAGATATATACACATAATAAACTTAACCTGGGAAGTAAAAATACTAATGGGTGAATTTTCTTATTTTTTTATTCACTGGTAAAATTTGCTGTTACAAAAATTCATTCTTTCATTCATTAATTGTAAATTTAGAATATTCTGCATTTCAAGATAAAATCAGCAGTGCCAAAAAAGTGTGTGTGTGTGTGTGTAAAATCCAGTGGCACTTCAACCACAACACGGCTTTATGATAATGCACCATACAAGGGTCATAACTTTCTGTTACTGCAGTGCTGCCAGACACAGATATACAAATATGATGTATTGGACAGTAGATTCATTTGAAAAGACAGTGTCATGCTATTCACTTGTCTACTTTCAATGTTCAGTACTAACTGCAGCCACTTGTGATGGCAGTGATACGCATGATCACTTAGTCATGTCATGGAATAGGTAATGAATCAAGAGTATTGCAGCAAATAGATGTTTTGCAAAGATTCATTTCTTCTGAAGATGATTTTAAATGGTATTCTTATTCTTGCCCTAGGGCTCCTGATGGTGGTGTGCAATCTGCCATTCCCATCAACACAACACTATTTACACATTACAAAATTTTGCTTTTAAAATTGATTAAAATTTCTAATAATTAATTTTAAAAAAACTTTTATCCTTCTCGAGTTATCTTAATATGATTTTGAAACTTTAAAGTTTTATTCAATATGGAGGTCGTGTAAAGAGGCATTTACAATCATTCCTAATGGGCAGTCCATCCCTTCTGCACCCATTAATTCAATATTTGTACTGATGAGGCTTTATTTAGTCCAATACAATTTCTTGGAAGGATAATCCACTGTCTCCGTGAACCCCAATTTTTCATCTATCAAACTCAGAAACTTGTTTGAATAACTATTGGTTTTTACTAAACTTTCCATGGAAAAAATTATTAGAAGACACCTAATTCAATTCAACAATTTGAAACAACTTACTCTTCTCCCTTCTTATATAGTTTACTAGATAGAGTTACATATATGCTGCAATGCTAATCATACACAATTTAGTGCAAAATTCAAGCCTATCTGATGCTTCTTAAATGATGTTGCATTTTGGATGGGAAGTAGTACATATGATGCATAAAATCATAATTTTTAATTATAAGCACATTTTAGAAGAATTGTATAGCATATTTTAAAAGAAAGTAATAAAGAGAAAGGTTCAAACTATGGCTTTTATGCTTAATAATTTATCATTCATAATTATTATCATAAGGTGAAATAAAATGCTCATGATACAAATTTAAAATTCACCATTTTTAGTCTGAACTAGAAATCTTTTCAATTAAGGTTTACAAATAATTTAAAGTCATAATTCAAGCTCATTCAGTTAAGGAACCACTAATTCCTCTTAATGCAAATCTGGCAAAATTACCAAATCAATCTTTATATTTCACTCTCAATGTTACCAACACTGCTGGTATTTATGTAAAATATAAACTCTCATATAAGTTTATTTTCCATCTTTCTATTTCAAGAGGGAAATATAAAACATTCAACTTAAGTAATTAATGATGACTCATATTAAAAAATAAAAACTATTACTCACATCTTAGTAAAAGTAAAAAAAGGGGGATTTTCTCTCTCTCTTTTTTCTCCCTGCCAACTTATATATAAGAGAGGTAATGTTTACCATCCAAAAATATGATACTGTGTTTCCAGCAAATAAGCATGAATTAAGATCCCCATAACACATTTTTATTATTTTTACAATGACATCTGTCCATTTGTAAGCATGTGCGAGATGATTCTTTGATCCATGATATGTGAAACTTCCAAAAATTTCCATTTTCCACATGCCTTTTGCATTCACATATAGAATTGATTAAGTTTTGGGTAAAACTAGACAACCAGAATCAGCACTTTTCTTGAAGCCCCTAACAGATTTTAAAGAAATACAATATTAAAATATAATCCAAAATTTTCTAATTTTAGTATTTAAGACTTTTAATTCAATAGGAATGACATATTAGATTTTAGCTTAAACTGATAAACCAGAAGTGATACTTTATCTGAAGCTCCAAACAAAATTTCACACCGGGAAGGAAGGAGGTGTATAATGAGATAATCCAAAACTTCACAAATTTGGTATTTAAAAGCTTCAATCCTCAATTCTGTGTCAGTTACACTTGTGTCCGAGCATTTTTCAAATAAAAAAATAATGCCCCCATATGTTATTACTATGTATCATTTTTTTTTAAATAATATAGCAAATATTAAAAAAAGTATGGCAAACCACATAACACTCTATGCAGAATTTTAAAGATCAGCTGCTTTTAAAGATTTTGTTGTTAAATTTTATGCAGCATAAGAGCGAAGAAAGAGATGTTTAATAAATAAAACTAAAAGGACAAATAAAAAAGTTATCATCATATTAATAAAACTGACCACTGATATCATGAACTGAGAAAAGGTTGGGAAAAAAGTCCATGGCAACACTTAACACTCTATTGGGAGTTCTAAAAATATGCGACTTTTGAAAATTTTGCGACTGTTAAGTCATTGATTTGTTAATACAGAACCAGATTTGGACCAAAGGAAAGACTATGATCAATTCAATATTTTCAGATGAAAGCATGACAATGGATATATACATAAGCATGTATAGTTATCATTTTCTATTATACGGGAGAACAAAATAATCAAAAAATAAGTAGTGCTTATAAGTAGAATTTAGCTACAAAGTTTGTAAACATATTAGATTTTATATACAAATAAATGATCAACCAATTCCATGTTTTAAATAGCAACAAGATTTAAGGAAAGTATCATTTGATACTTTAGTTAAAGCTCATTGTTATTTAAAACATGAAATTGGTGAAAAGTCATGCGCTATCTTCATCAGAACTTTATTTATGTCAGCTTTTATGATTATTTATGAAGAATACTCATTTTTAGTACTGTATCAGGTAAAGGGAATGAAAACTTTAGTCTCTTGAAGGCTCGTTGTAGCAAGATTTGACTGTATTATATACATACACTTAAAAGCGAAAAAAACTCAAATATTCAGAAAATATCCCTTTCAAAAATGCACAAACTGAAACACTATGTATATATGCAATTCTCTCTAACATTATCTAATTGTTTTACTTCATCCAACCAACTAGAGGAACCTACATAAAATGCAAATCATTTATGTTAAACAAATTTAGTTGCCATCCATGAGATGTCACTTACATACAATGGCTGACTACAGTCACTCACAATTTTGTTCACTCTATGCCTTATTTTGCAGTTGCATTTTCAGTGTTCAAACTTTTTTTACACAATTTGTTTCTCAGGGGTGAGACTAGCTACTAACAAAGAAATACGATATTTACTTGCGTATTTTCCCCGTTTACTTTCAGCATATGGTTCTGAAAATTTTACCTTATCCCAAGGCATTCTGAAAGCAAGCTTCCCTTTTCAGCTTAAAAGCTTTTAAAAATGGATCTGTCCATGTAGTGACAAATTTGCAAGAAAAATTTTTTGAAGACCTAGGAGAGCTTTCTCTTTAAGCTTCCAAAAGTGTTTAGGAACCACATAAATATTGGTTACCCTGGAGCCTCGACTTTGTCAATTCAGTTATTGTTATGGGCGATGTGACTACATGGAGCTAGTGTTCAGTGATTATTGGTTTAGATTTCACTCTGAGAATAATTTTGGTGATCTCAGATATTCTTCTCCAAGCTACCCCCTATTTCAGTAAAGTATTAAGTTTTCTCTGTTGATCTGGGAAAATTATTAATGTTTGTAACACAAAACAATAACACATATAAATGAAATATAAGTGATAAAATAAACTTTTATATACCAGACATTTAATAGATGATGTTAGAAATGTATATTAATCACATTAAGGCTGTGAATATTTATAAAATTATCACTTACATGCTTTATAAATTTAAAAACATAAAATATTAAATTTATCATATTATGTTTTCAAATTAGTAATTAATTTGGTCATGAATTTTGGGGTTATGGAGATATTTAATCCTCATAACAGTTGGTGGTGAAGAAGATGATGGTGTGGAGAACTGTTAATTAGAAGCCACAGCCATGAGATGTAGCTAATAATTTTCTCCCTCTCATTTAATAGGAGGCAAAATTTGAGATTTTAAACCATGACAGTTCATCTCTTTGAGTCATAGGTGAAGCATCAAACTCTGATGTGCAATACTAATTGATTTTCCTGCAAATTAGCATGCGTATTATAACATGGATACATGGATACAACTGTGATCACACTTGATATGTCGAGTGATTCACAACTGATACTTATTTTTGTTACTGATACATATGTGCTGAACTAATATATCTTCTAGTCCAATTAAAGTAGGGAATGTCAAAACAGGTATGTCATCTGGTGGAGCACTGCGTGAAAGTTGCATCTGATAGAGGAGTCAAGAGTCGTAGCTAGGGTTTTCAGTGCCTGGGGAGAAATGAAGATTTCACGCTCACTCCTGTTTGCAAGAATGGAAAAACTTTTGATTCTAAAATTTTGTAACATCAGTTTTATGCTCCATAGATGCTGCATCCAGGGACAGATGTCCCCCTCTAGCTACATCACCAAGTGGAGTGTCAAGTCGGATGTGTGTTTGGATTTCTCATTGTAGCAAATTCTGGGCTGCATATTTGAGGTGCTTACTGTTATTACAAAAAGCAATGGCTGTATTGTTACTGTTCCAGAAAACCCAGTACTGGATTTACTGTAAGTTGCATTTAGCTGTGGACCAACATTCCTTCTGTTATACATTACATTACTTTATTGTTAAATTTACATAAATGTTATGTTTTTTTGTTACAGAGTCTCATTTCCTGGATTATTTTATTTCTATGTTTAAGCAAAAAAACATTAAAATGCATGAAGCAGACATCAAACAGGATTATTTATAGGTTTAAACATTGTTACTTTACCAATTTTGCGGCAAATTATTATATTCCTGCAGAAATTTCACTGCTGGCAAATTCCACTTGTGCATGTTTTAAAATTGAATTTAATGTAAAAAATAACAATCTGTGTATAAAAACCAAAAATTAAAAAAAAGCATATCAAAATGGCAAAGTTCCTTGATTAAACGATTATTATAACTAAGGTTGCCTGAAGAATGGTCATGCGTATGTTGCCAGTGTTTGGCATATATTGAAAATGTGTCTACTTCTAAGATGGTTACAATACTACATAAGTATGAAAATTACAACCCATGATTAAAAAATAAAAAGAACTAAGCAATATTTGAAGCAGTCAAATAACCCCAAATGATAGCTTAGCTCCAAAATTTTTTATGAATGCAAAATATAAAACAATTTCAACTTATTTTAAATGACTTTCTAAGAGGAAATTTTTTTTTATTCTATGGAATATTTTCCTTATGACCAAATCATAGTTCTGTACATAATAACAATATAAACTTACTGATCCTGTTCGCTCCAGTAGAGTAGTTTGCAACTGTTTTAACATTGATCGTTGGTGTTCGTAACTGAAAAATAAATATCATCAGGAACATCAATTTAAAAATATATAATTTCATCATGCAAAATGACAAGACAATTATAACTGCAAAATTTTACGAGCATCAATTTAATAAACACATAATTTATCATGTAAACTGAAAAGATAATCATAACTGCAAAATTCATATTAGATATCTTACACACAGTAATATGCATATTCTACATTGGTGAAATAAATTAAGAGAATTTTCATATTTGATCTGTGATCTCCAGAACTACTGGGCAGATTTTAATAAAATTTGGCATGAACATAGGTTGATATAATATAAACAAAATAAACATTCAACAGTTATAATAGACACACATGTGCATGCATAACACTCACGGGAGTCTGAAGGTCTGAAACAGCAGTTGCAGAAGGCATGAAAGAAATGGGTTAATAGGTGTATGGTCCCCTCTCACAGTCATATAGGCCTCGCAATGTGATGTCATACTGCGGCAATTGGTCCCACTCATTCAGCAATGCTGTTTTCAGATCCTGGATGGTTCTTGGAGGTGGGTTGCGAGTTGCAATTGCCCTCACCAGAACATCCCAGATATGCTCTATAGGGTTGAGGTCTAGAGACCTGGTTGGCCAATCCATTTAGCAAATATCCTCAATCTCGAGAAATTCGTTGACTAGAAGAGCTCTATGTGGCCTTGCATTATCATCCTGTAAGATGAACTCGGAGCCCACTGCACCCCGGAAAAGGCGAGCACAGGGCTCCAAGACCTCATCCTTATACCTCACACCAGTCACAGAGCCTCTTTAAAGACGTGGAGAGGTGTGCAGCCATCCAATATGATGCCTGCCCAGACCATTACACCGCCACTGCCACAATTGTTCATTTTGCAGACATTGGTGGGTAGTTAGTGGGTCTCTGGCTCTCTCCATATAAAAGTACGGTGATAATCAGTGTTTGGGCTAAAACGGGACTCGTCGGTGAACAGGACGGTTGCCCATTGCTCTGTACTCCAATCACTATGCTGCCTGCACTGTGCTAATCAGACTCTCCTATCTGTAGACGTGAGCAGGACGCAAACAACCCTCTCTCATTCAGTCTTTTGGAAACAGTAATCCTTGTTACACGGGTTCCTGTGGCTGCATACAGGTCCCGAGAGAGCTGAGAAGCTGTAGCCCCTCTGTTACGCCTCGCTAAAATGAACAAATAGTGATCTTCTCGGGCCGTCAAGGCTCTTGGATGACCTTGCCCAGGCTTTCTCTTGATGGATTCAGTATCCTGGAACTGTTTCCATAGGTTACACATGACGCTGAGCATTAAATTAAAATCTCTGCATATCTGGACTTGTGATTGGCCTGCCTCTAAGCTCCCTACAATTCGCCACCTCATTCCATCATCTAAACACTGGTGGTTACTCATTTTTACTGTTCCGATGTGAATTTAACTGATTGTTGCAAGATAACACCAAGAAACTCGCTGAGATGTCCTAGCAAACGCAATTCATCTTACCCTCCGGATACTTATAAAGCCTGTTTTTCTGCCAGCTCTGCCTACAAACATATGTATGCTTATGTATTTGCCGCACAAGATTTGCATTTTTATCTAGAAGCAGTGGTTTTTCCTTCAGTTCAGTTCTTTTCCTGCAATTCAACAAAATATGTAAATTCTCTTAATTTATTTCACCAGTGTATATGTTCCTCAGCTTTGTCAAAATTACCCCACATGTGCCAAACAAAAATACTACGCTCTGCCATTATTTAATTTTAATAACATTATAAAACTGCAATCTGTTCTTGCATGTCTATCGGATGAGTATGCAATAGATGCTGCTCTACTATCAGATGAGTAAAGTGTTCACCTTTACTAAGTTTTGCTAGTTATATAGCAGGAAAGAGCAAAATAAACAGGAATATATTTTTGACATATTTCTCCCAATTTTACTGCACTAGCTGTTATATTTTTTATTATTAACTCATTTTATAAAAATTAATTCATTTAAGGTTGAAAGCAAGTAAAATTTAAAGCCACCAGAATCAGAATATTTATGCCACAGACAGACAGCAAACTTTGGAAGCTATTTGCAGGGGAAAAGTCTCAAAGCACTATTTTTCACGCTTCTGAACACATTTTCATTTCACTGTTCTTTTAAAGCAGGGATAAGTTCAAATACAGAAGTCCTACATATCATACAAACCAGAAGTCAATGTTAAAGTTATACTAAATGGCTAGCAGAGTCCATTAAATTGACCTCAGTCCTTTAAGAGGTCAATCTGAATAAATTTAGCTAACATGCAGCATGTCAGTTAGCAAAGTAATGAAATTAGTACAAGAGAAAAAAAAATATTTAAAACTTCATCACATAAATAAGAGAACTATTGCAAGAACAATATTTAAAAAAATCTCTAGTATGAATCTTTCCATCACACACATTTGAAGATACTGACAATATTAAAAACCCATTACTTATTCCAAAAATTTTATTGAAAGCTTAGGAGATATTATACTCTTCATAATTATGACCAATGACCTTAGTTTTCAAAAATTTTAAAGATTATTACATTAAGACATAATTATTAAATCTGCAGTCCTTGCAAACAGGTGTAAATAAAATATGCAACTAAAATTTAAATATCAAACAAAAAACACTGACTAATACTGTATCTATTTGAAATTAATATTAAAATATTTTAACTTAACACAGCCTAAACTTTTAAGAATTCATACCTACAGATAAAATAGAGTCTCAAACTATCATTTGTGCAGTAATTACTTTCCTGCATGTATCATTTATCAAAGCCAACATCCTCTCAGGCTCTAGGTCTTTTCTTCAGGTTCTTGCCAGCAAGAGAACTTGTGACTCAAAATATATTTATTTATGAGAGTCAACATCTCTTGAATACTCTTGTCTACACAATAACACTACAGTGGGTGCCAATTCATTATACACTATAGAGAAAGCATAGATATCCAAGAGAAAAAAAAAAAAAAAAGAAACGACTATCCTTCCCAAACCCAGAAATTTTATGAATTTTCACTCTGCTAAAAGAATGATAAATTTAAAATCTAACAAGGTTTTACGACTCAAAAGCAAGCTAGGAGAAAGGCTGGGCAATATCTCCTGGACAATGGATATAACATCAGATACTTCTCATGCTATAGCTGAGGCATCATTCTATCTTTTGACTGGACATGACTGCCTCAATGCTCATTTCTTTTATATTAGACTCACTAGTTCTCCATTGTGTTCTCTTTGTGACTCTGGACAATCCATGGACAAAGTGCACTTAAACACATACTTTACTAATTAATAATTTTAATTATTCTTACCCAGAAGTACTAGGAAGTAAGATGGCTAATTGCTTTAGTTTGGCAAATGGTTTTCAAAGCCGTGCATTTAAAAATAAATATCATTTGCTATTTGTGTTTACAAATAACATTTAATATTAACATTTAACATTTTTTTATAATAATTTACAAATAACATTTTTTATTTCAGCATTCTTTGAACTATTTTTTAAAACATTAATTATTCAAAAAGTGTATTGCTAGTGCAATAATTTTCTAATAGAAACATTGGTACCTAAAGCAAATTGTGTACTTATTATTAGATAATAGATTATAAATCTGCACTTTCCCTTATATTATTAATTTGACAACCTAGTACTATAAAAACATTTAATACAATGCATTTGGCTTTGTACCCTTGTTATTAGTGTCATTAGTATTTCTTTTTTTTTTTTTTTTTTTGTAAGTCACCGTAAGTTTATTTCTGCTAGTTTGGGGATTTCTATTAGTTTTTAGGAGTTTCAGAGTTGGCTTTCAAACTGAGTCCACAGGAAATGTGGAGAAAGAAGATGAAAGTAAAAATTAACAAGAAATGGTGTCAAGCTTTACTGACAGTTTTGAAGATTGATATAAAGTTAAAATATTTTTCTATATCCAAAATGAAAGCAAAGTGAATGAGGAAACTATTTAAAATCTTGCCAAGTCATATTTTAAATAAAAGAAAAATTATGACATAAAATTTTAATACAGTGTATTCTTACTGAAAGTAATAAATGTTAAATATTTACAATATATTACTTAATTATAAAATATAACAATTTCTTGAACTTAATTTTTTTCCTGCATTCATCTTTTTTTATTCTGCACTGCACTAACGAATAATGGTAAATGATATCACATCATGACTTCAACACAATGAAACTGGCTGAAATCCAGATGTCTGGTATCTAAAATGATCTAATATCTAGACTTAGATAATCAGCAATTTTTTAAAGAATTTTTTTTCAAAAAGGGAGAAAGAATTAGATTTCAAAAGTGGTGTTTTGCTTTAGTACATGCTGCATGTATCTGCAGTAGACATTTTTTCATAATAAAGTATGTAAAGGTCCTTATTCTTAATTTCAGTTTGGCACTAAATAAAATGCCTCCATACTGAAGAAACACAATCATTAATTACCTTAAATCAATACTATCAATAACTTATTGGTTCTGTGCCCCCATTTCGCTTTGCATGCATCTCAAACCAAATTTTTTACCAAAGTTCATCCTTATTTTACACCTACTAAATAACATACTACTGACACCAAACTAGCATTTATTTTGTCATGTTTTTTTTATTTCATCACCACGTGATTATACATCATGAATAGTGCATAGTAGTTACTATCTAAGCATTAAGAATTAAAATGAGACACTACTCAAAATCTGTGGTAATCTATTCTAAATACAAAAATATTACTTCCAATAATGAAGAAAGCGACAAAGAGATTGCTACGAAAGAAAAAAATCTGTAGTAATTTGTTCTAAACGAAAAAGTATCACTATCAATAATGAAAAAAGTGACAAAGAGGTTCCTGAGAAAGAAAAACTTTGAAAACATTGAAAATTTTGTGGGAATTCTCAACTCAGCAGTTACAGAATTTGTAACTGAAAAAGAAATTACGTGAAACAACTTACATAAAAAAAAAATATTCCTTACTTAAATTTTATAATTTCTTCATGTCATCTTACTAGATTTAAATTGATGATCTAAAATCTGGAATAGTCGAAGTGCTGAAGAGAACAGACTTCAGACTTTGTACTGTATTATACAAATGTATTTTATCAAGGCTCATGGCAAATGTATATTATTTCTTCCACTATTCTAAAAATACTCTTACTATGTAATATTACATGACAGTAAATGAGAAACAAAAAATAACATTTCAAAACTAACAAAAAATTACTTATTAACCTGCACACTTTTAAAGCATTAATCCAATCTTCCGTTTGCCTTGGTGAATGAGAACCAAAATAGTGTCTTCTTTCCAACTCATTTGCAAATGCTTAAAAGTAAAATAAATTTAAAATGAAAGGATTTATAGTAGTTGAATAATATTTTTCTTCTACAAAGTATATAATCTTTTATTCAAGATATGTCAAACAAGGTATTAAAATACATTAAAATGCAATAGACATGTAATTACAACAGCATTTTTTAAATATATAGATAGATATAAAGACATATAGATAGACAGACAGATGGATATAACAACATAAGACTCTCAATCATTGAACCTGACTTCCATGTAGCTTTTAATACAAACAAAATAAATAACAACAGTACATTCATGGTTGAAAAATCATACGCTTTTTGTCATATCTATTTTAAAAAGCAAACAGGAATACAATTTATAGAAATATAAAGGCCCTTTATTGAAAGAATGTGCATCAAAAGCCAAAAGAACTATGTATTATTCATTCAGAATAAAAGAATAGGAGGAAAGACTTCAGTTGTTTTCATTAATAAATAATTCTGTAAATAGCTTTCTTGCACAGAAAGTTTAGCATCACCTTGATGCTTTTTTGGTTTCTAAAGAGAGGTTTTTTATATCTAACTGAATAAAAGATCAAAACTTTTGCAAGGAACTGCATGAGTAAATCTTCAAAAGCATCATTAAAAAGGCATCTGTTCTATGTTACAGCTTTTCAAACCCAAAACTGATGCAAACTAAATTGACCATGCTTCAGACAATTAAAATGCATTACAGAAAAAAGAAAAAACTCCAAAAGAATAAAAAGGATTAAGGAGTTCACCATTAAAATCATGCTTATATTACATATATACATAGTGGTACTACGCATAACAAAAAAACATTCTTTATGAAAACTGCTCTTTTCACAGAATACTATTTACTAGATGTTATTATGGAAATAATTTTAATATGTTCTTGGAACTCCTCAAAAATCTTGAAATGTTATAAAATAATTTTGCAGAATGTTAAAAACTCCAAAATTCCACCAGTATTGAAAATTCTAAGAAATTACTACTTTACTAGTGATACAATTATTTTATATTAGCGATACACAGAGTCTCAGAGTTTCAGTTCAGTTTAGTTTCTCTTCCATTACAATGGAGAAGGAAAACTCAATTATCCCTGACGTTCTTGGATATGGCCCACTAGTGACCAGGTGGTAAAGTCATTGAATATTGGTAGTTCAACCGAGGTTCAATTCCCAGTGAATGGGCTCCCTGCATGAGCACTTTTGTGGTTTTCTCCAAGTGTAATGTATATAATAGCCAGTTTCCCTTAAAAGTCCTTCCTGAAGCATCCCTTCCCTTAGGTAGATTACCCTTAAGTATTTTCCCTTAAATAAATCAAACAAAATTAAACTTTCTTAGATACTGCTTCTTTTTTCGGGGCGTAGGAGGCATTAAGATTTAAAAATTGGTTCAAAGTTGATTAGTTTCTCTCTCTTCTTCAAGAATGGTGTTAAAGTAGTAGCTGACATAGTGGCTGAATAGATCTACCACTTTGTTATCTCAGCTTGATGCCACTACTTGGCTGTGAGTTCTGCAGAAGATTCTTGATGACAGCCACAGGCATGAACCCTTTGTGCTCTCTCCTTCTCCTTACAAAATTTCTTTTTGAACATCCTCATGTTCATAATCAAGAAGAGTTCACTGTTCTTCAGTAATATTAAAAAATATGCTTATTAGCCCACTCCATTGCTCATTGTCTTGGTTTATGCACAGATTATGCATTTTCCATATTTTCAATAGAATATAATAAAACATTAGCTCCACATTTAATAGGTTGATAATATATAAAGACATTAATATATAGTTTTACTATAGAACCAAATTTGTTATGTGCATTTTTGCCTGTGCACAAGTTCGTGAAGCAAGACATGCACTTAGTGAAGCATTTGCTATGTGATGCACCACTGTATAAATTAATTGTATTTTATTCTGCTAATAAATATTCTAAAATTACATTATAATTGTCACATTTTAAGCAAATAAAAGTAAATTGCATTACTCAAATAAAAAAAAACATGAATTAAATCAAGCATAGTAATTAAAATACAACACACATTAATTAAAATAAGACAATTGCACATTATTTAAAATTAAAAAAAAGTATTTAAAGCATTCAAAAGAAGTTAGGCACATTTTTTAAGGCTAGTCCCTTGCTAATACTCTGATCTATACACTACTGTTTTTATGAAATTCTTTTACATACACAACAAAACGAATGTAATTTTTTTCATAGAACAATCTATGGTTCTATGTTAGGTTACTAACTATAAATATGATACAGAAATACTAAAAATATCATGAATGTATTTTAAATCAAAATAACAGCAAGTAGCTAGTTGCCAAAATGTATTTATGAGGCAACCCAGGTATGTGTGCCTGTGCAGCAAACAAGCATGGATTTCCATCTTCAAAATTTAATGGTTATTTTTCTGATTAGTGATTGTTTTTTCCCTGAGTATTTTCTTGTAAGGAATTGTATTGTAGCTGTGGTTTGTCAGCAGATGGAAAAGAAGGTGCTGCATTTCTTCAAAAATATTATTTTGCCCAGTAATACAGAATGCAAAAATTCACATTTCCATGAAGTAGTAATTCTTTAAAACCAAATTTTATGGATCAAAATTCGCATGCACCGCCAATTTTGAGCAGTTTTTAATGCATTACATTTTGAAAGTGGCTGCTGCCTTTTTTATATTAATAATTAGTCACTAATGAGTTAGTGAGTTTTGGAGAGGATGGTGCAGATAATCAGAAAGCATCAAATGAAGTTTTACTAAAACACCTTGGCTGAAAATTAAGCTCATAATTTGTATAATATTAGTCACAGTTCATGTTATTACTTACTAAATACATACTTATAGAAAAAGCATTAGGCAATTCAGCATATAATTCTGGTTGGATTCTGCATTGTTCAACAACTATCACTCCTATAGGCTGTTAAAAAGCAAGCATAATATTTCATACTAAAGCAAAAATTTAATCATTATAATTCATATAAAAACATTATTTGTTTATATATTCTAGCTTTAATATCTCTTTCCTGGTATGTAACATACAAAACCTTTGCATACTATATAATAATCAACAAAAACACAAATTAGATTACATTTAACAATATTTATTTATATTATATATTATTTAATCTTATATTCTTCTTGTATGTAAGTAAATAAAAATTTAGAAGCAAATACTTAACCATTCTACAGCTTTCCAATCCCAAACTGCATGATTTTAAGCTATCAGTTTATAGATAAAACTCTTCTCTAAACTACAGACTCATAATAATAGTAACTGGTTGGAAGAACTATTATAATTTAGAACCACAAACAACATTTGTAATTTTCATATACTACAATTCCTTTCTATTATTGTTAGGGTAAATGCACAGCATAAGTATGTAGAAACTACACCTATGCCATCACTGGGATTCATTTACGGATTTTCCAATTATCAGCAGGTGTGCTGGCAATTACACTAAAAAAGCATACATGAGAGATTTGATAATTCTTACATTCTCCCCTACCTAAAGATCAACCGAGGAAAGGTATAAGGCCCAATCATTCAAATCTAGGTGGTAACGAGTTACTGAACACTTCATTTTTAGTTTGGACATCACTAAAGAGATTACTAGGTTTTGGAACCACGAAACATAAAAAATTAACTGCATCTTTGCTATGATTCAAACTATACAGTTTCCAATTGCCAGCTGTATGTGATAACCATTTAAACAACAAAAGATGCTTATGGGAGTGTTACAGTTCCTTACAAGTATATATGGAATAACTCAGATAAGAATAGATTCTAGGAGTTATTATATGTTGCTGATTTTCAAAATGGCAAAATTGGAAAGTACAATCAGTTAATTAATTTCATGAAATACTTAAATTGTGTGCAACTATATTCGAATGACTTTTATTATAATTACAAAGTTAATGATGAAAGTAAAATATATATGTACTATATGTACAACAATATGCACTTCTTATAATTTACATGATAGTCAATAGTTTTTATCTATTTAAGCATATTGTCCTAAGTAAATTATTATAAGATTTTTTATTATTATTTGCAATATCTAAATTGCTTTAGACATTATATGTGAACTAAAATAGCACAAATAATATATATTATTAAAACCCTTAACTGAAAATTAAGCTAATAATTTGTATAATATTAATTATGTTTTCCCTTTTTAAATACATACTTACAGTAAGTAAAAAATAATTATATTTACTGTTCATTTTTAATAAAACATCCAAAACAAAAAAATAATTAATAAACACTGCACTAAAAAAAGGAATCATATATGACTAAACAGTTGGCATAAAATATACCCTCTACCTGGGCAGGCCATATATATAAAAGTACAATAATATTTTTCTTACATCTTTAAGTACACACACATACATAGTATATATGCCTCCTCAAAGGTGTCTAAGTAATTAAGGCAGTACATTAAAACAAAAAGAATCCAAAAGGAAAATATCTCTTTTTCGTGGTACTTTTGGAAAATTTGGGATTTCAAAGCCTAGCCCTTGGTCTACTGAAGAGTTAAAAATGATATTTAGCACTGAGTGAAAGTTTTTTTGTTTGCAATGCCTATCATACACATAAACTGCATCAAATAAAAGCATAAATATTACTGAGAAATTTACCTTCAGTGTTTATTACACAATTTTTATGGCCTCGAAAGCATTTAATAAATTAAGTATGACACTTAGTGTCCAGATCAATCAAATGAGAATAGTGATTTAGCATTTAATAAATTGAGTACGACACTTAGTGTCTAGATCAATCAAATGAGAATAGTGATTTACTTCGAAATATCCCATATTCCAAATACCAAAATGCATTGCAGGGGGGGGGAAGAAATTATGATTAGATGAAAAATGTGGTTGTGCAAGTAATGTATAAAGACAATTATCGCTAGGAAAACAGCCAACCAAAATGGTGATGCTTGCAACCCAAGAAAAATGGCCCCCACCTCCCAAAAATGACAAATGGCATGGATTTAATGGAAATGTACCTCATTTTGTACTATAAAAAGATTTGTGGCAGAACTGCATCTTTAAATTATTTTTTCATGAATACATTAACAACGAAATACTTAAGATAGAATAGCACACTGAACAAGTATTAATTTAGAAGTCACATAACAAGAATCGGCATTATATTTGCAAATTTTCACAGAAATAGTTTTGATGATTTTACCAAACCATCATCCTCAGCTGCCAAAGTGCAAATGCAAAGGATGTAAGCAAAAGCATCCATTTAGCTGTACTATTCTACATTTATATTGGAAGTTTACACACTATATGAAACTATATGAAAATTATTAATTTTAATGTACAAAATAAATTAGATTTTGTTTACTAACTAAATCAAAATTTATTTTTATTTAAATTATGAATTACTGTGTTTTAATACTGGAACTATTATGGTAATGTTTTTTACGAAATTATTAGTTTAAAGAGCAAACATTTTTATCTAAATTAAGATTATCTTTAAATGAAATATTATATACTCCAGTGAATAAAATATATAATAATTCCAACTTCTATTAGATATAAAAACATATTGTAATAATTTTAAGGCTTCCAAAAGAAAATCCATATTAATAACAAAATTTGCAGAATATTAGTAAAACTAGGATCATAATAGACTCACCTATCATAATTTGAAGAAATAAAGGGGGGAAAAATACATAGTATCAAAAATTCGATTTGAGCCAAACTATGAATTTAAATGTAAAGCTTCCAGAGCAGGAGTCGGAAAAGTGGGGCACATGAAGCAATTTAAAAAGTGCCCCCCATTCAAATATCTAAATTTGAAATTTTCTATATCTGCACAACAACCACTCATAACTGCAATGAATAATTCTAGTAAAAATCTTATTTTATCTTCTCCATTTTAACTGTATGAACTGTACAATTAAGCTTTTGATAAAATCTTAGCAATATCTAGATAACACTACATGATTGGATAAATCAATTTTGACTCCTGACTTATTCTGCATACATTGAATTATTTTCTGCCCCCAATACCCTCGGATACGCTTTCCAAATACAGCATGGTATGTTTCACATCCATAACCTCTATGTTTGTATACAAACATTCGTGAATTTACATTTTGAACTGCAAGCAGAGCACATATTCTTCCTTTAAATGTAAAAATAATGAAAAAAATGAAAACAATTATTTTATAATGGTTGGTACTAAGAAAATAATTAATGAAAAGATAAAACAACATTAATTTTACAATGATTGGTACTAAGAAGATAATTTCAATTCAACTCATTTCTTGTGCATAAACAACTTATTTTAGTTATACAACAACAATTTGCAATTTTCTTGCTTGGTTACTGATATTTTTTCATACACATTTATTCATAAATGTTTTTAAATTGTTGGAATATTCCAACCTTTACAATCCATGTGAATTAATTTTGTTTTGATATAACTATATATTTATTATTACTATTATATTTATTTTTATTATATATTTAATTTTACTATTATTGTAGCCATCTCATGTTACTCATTGCAATCACTTTTCTGGAATATCCTGTCCTAGTGGAAAAGATTGCCGACCCTTGTTCTCAAGTAATATAATACAGTAATTTGGATATTGATGATATGGATTTACACTTTAGTTTAGTTGATGAAGGAAAGTGATGATCTGAGAACATTGACCAAGATGTTTTGAAACTACAAGAATACAAAGAGGTTGAAATATGCTGAATTCAGAGGGAAAAAAAAAATTGGAACTGCTAAATATCATGTTGGCATTGTTCTAGATAAGGAGGAACATGTGTTTAAATCTAAGATTATGTTTTATAAATATACTGGAAGAATTTATTTATGATATATCCATTATTAACAAGGAAAGTATCTAGCTAAAACTGTTAAAACCAATCCAATGTACAAATACACTCCATAAGGGAACAGCTCTCATTTCAGGTAGACTTTGCAAATTATAATATCAAGTAAATATATTCTTATATTTAGCAAATAGATGTCATTTTTCTCTTAATAAATAATTTTTTTACAGTAACTTGGTTTTTGCTCCCATTTCTAGGTATGATTTAAGGTATAACGGCATTCATTTCAAGGAAACAAAATATTTCGTCATCCCACTTTTATTTTTAATGCTTTCCAATCTATGTTCAAGCTGGAGTCAGAAACTACATTTCCTCATCACCAGCAGTGCTTCTGAGTGTAACTCAAATAAGGCTAAGCCTTTGACCTAAATTCTCTACATGTTATTTATGTTTTAATTAAGCCAATTTATATTTCTATGAGAAAAAATACATAAAATAGCACCTCTATTTTTGTGCTCCTAATGCATAATCAATACTTAACAAACACAAAGGCATCTTAAAAATAACATAATTCTTCTAGCTACAATATTAGCTGTTTCTAACTACTGCATTTATATGCAATGATAGAAAATGCTCGTTAAAAAAATTTTTTTTAAAAAGATCATACTTCATTTTCAAAGACAGCTCCATGTTCATTTAATCGAAAATAGAACAACAGATTTCCTTTCAGTTTGAACCACCTTTCTTTAAAAACTGGAAAAAAAATTGCAAAATATATAAGGAAATGGAATAAAAAAATTAAGATTGCTGCATTCTCAGGTTCATAAACAGTATCTTGAATGAAAAATTTTAATTAGAACAAAAACTGACCACAATTAAACTTTAAAATACTGTATAGGCACACAATAAAAGAAATCAGTTTTATTACCATTGAAGATTGCATTGGTAAATTTTACAAGAATAGTTACAATCTTTGTTGTTCAATCTAAATGATAAAATAAATATAAAAAATTCTGATAGTAAAAGTATTTTTTAATCAGTATAAATAATTCAATGAAAGCTAAATAAATAGCATAAAAATTGTGCATAAACATGCTAATGACAATTACAATTTATTCGTATGCATCAATAACCAGATTCTGGCGATATTCTTTTGTGGTTGAGAAGATATCATAGTAATCAATGAAAGTAAGAAGCAGGAAGGGGAAAAAAAAAAAATCTGAAAGGTTTCAGATTTTAAATTACCTCCAAAGGGGCATTTTTTACCATTTTGTGTGTTATCCTTATTTATTAAATATCATGTTCTTCATACTTAAACCATAAAATTCAGTTCAACAGCAATATGGCAAAATAATTTTAAAATGAATATATATCTTTAGAATTTCTGATACACAGTTCCGAGCGCTTTAGATGAAAAGGTTTTTTTCCCCCCGTAGAGTGTTGCCATTGCTTGCTTTTAAATCGCTTGAGTTTGTTCATAAAAAATTAATTAAAGTTTTACAAAATATGAAATGGATAATACAACAAATTCCAAATTCGGGCTTCAACATGCACATATTCATGTGGAAACGTACGTTATTCAAAATTGGATGGCTCTAGGTACCGTTGTTGTACATTTGGAGAAATATACATACATTTATGGAGATTCTTCATTATTTAATTTCTTTAAATATAATACAGGACTGCAATATTTTGTGGCAACAGTTTGAAAAGTGATTCAGACTTTTAATGTTTTCAACGTAAAATCACGAAACAAAAACAAACAGTCCTTCAGGTACAAAACCCCTTTGGACTAATTATAGTACAAATTGTTTATAATTTTTGCAATTGCCATTCATTAATCTCTTCGATTTTATACCATCTGGCTTCTAATTATAACCAGATTTCTGCAAAGGGTTGAAAGATAAACTACAGAATAATTTGAAACATGCATTGTATAAGCATAATATCTGTTGCCTAAATGTGGATGTTATTGTAATACTATCTCTGTTGTTCATGTTTTACATTTGCCTCACTCTTCAATAAATGTGAGAAACGGGAAATACTTACAGTTACTTGCTGCACATGGCTAAAGCTTGTCTGAGTTTCAAACAAATAAATTCCCACATATACTTTGGCTTCCACATATACTAAGGGTCAAAGCTAGATACTTTGGGGCCCACTGCAGTTCTGCGGGTCCGAAATTCTACTGCCAAGCGTCCTTCTAAACTTTAAAACTTTTCCACTCTTGAATTTTGCATCTCAGTGTCTTTCCTAAATTCTAAAGATTTTGCCATTCCTCAATTTTATTACTCAGTACTTTTCTAAATAATAAAGAATTTATTCTAAATAATAAATTCTGCCGCCCGATGTGGCTGCACCAGCTATGGCGCCAGTAACGGAACAACAAATCAGTTATCCTCAAATCAAACAGCACTAAGTGTAATCTTCTGGCTTAAGAGTATCATTTACAAAATTTATTTTTTGCATATGGAAAGAAATTTCAGTTAAATTCTTCCTCCACAGTGGCGTTAGTTGAAAATTATAATCATTGTTAAGGTGTAATGTCATCATGAAGGGTTACCATGCTCTTTGGTATTCAATTACCAATATTACAAATCATTAAAAAAATGTTTAGCCATTACTGCATGAGCCATTTCACAAGCTGCACTATGTTGATAGTCATGCGATAATGACAGCAAAAAATAATAAATAATGATCTGCCACATTGGGTTAGTGCCGAAATGAAATTAATATTCAGGAAACTCCACACGTTTTACTACGAAAAATATCAAAATGCAAGGGCATAAAGCAAATTTTTTTTTTTTTTTTTTTTTTTTTTAGGAAAAAAAAGACTGCTGGTAGTTTGAATGTCCAGATATTAGATCATTCTGGTTACTGAAAGTCTGAATTTCAGACTTTGCCTTGTATATATCTATAACCAAAGGTCACATTTATTCATAATACTTATGAGCACATTGTATAACAATCTAATATCTGATTAAGGTAAAGTATTGAAACTACACTCCCAATATGTTGCTTGTATTAGTTACCTGGGTACTTAAGCATTATGTCGTCAAACATGAAAAACAGCATGATTTACTGCCAATAATGGATAAGTGTGACATCACAACACACTTCTAAGATCTGCTCTATTATGATGTAACCCCAACTGATCTTCGATAAGTCACCATTTATTTTTCATGAACAAGGATAGTTCTGTTGCATATTTTCCCAGCATTTTGGGGGGCAAAAATGACTAAAATTTGAAACATTTCTTCTTCAGAACAGCAAGCAGTGGATTATTTTCAAAATTATGCGACCATATCATAAAAAAAAAAAAAATTAGCATAAATGGGCCCAATAAGGTCAGCTGAATAAGGCCAACAAAACAATAACAAATGTTTTTGAATGAGGAATAAACGCGCCAACATGGGTAACTCCGTATATCCGCCAACATGGCTGACTGTTTGTACGTTGCCTACATTGTGCAATTCACTGAATTTTTTTTTAAGTTTAAAAGGAACGCTGTGCACATGGCATTTTCTTGTAATTTATTTTCGTTATTTTAGCTTATTTTGTTCATTTGTGTACGTTGCCTACATTGTGCAATTCGCAGATTTTTTTTTTTTTTAAGTTAAAACGGAATGGTGTGTACATGGTATATTTTGTAATTTTAATGCCATTTAAAAAAAAATTCCTTCTTTCTTCGATGCCATTTTGGTAACGTTTTCGCGGAGCGTGTCGGGAAGGTTATGTAACGGCATAAAATGTGTAAGTATTACAATATAAAATGTAAATAATTAATTTAAACCTAACTGACAAATATTTTAATGATCACAATGTTCGTTTTGCATATTATTTTATTATCTTTTTGTGG
>KK114536.1:148842-177530 GCA_000611955.2 Stegodyphus mimosarum | reverse complement strand
GGCGTTTTTTTTCTTTTTTTTTTTTTTTTTTTTTTTTTTGAATTATCAATTGTATAGCCATAGTGCACTTGTGAGTGGGGATGATTTTAATTTTATCGACTTATAGGGATTATTATACATTTTACACAAGATTTATAAAATAGAAATAGTGAGCATGAATGACTTTAGTTCTACTGATTTATAAGTATTTTTTTAGCTTGATAGCATATTTTTTGTTTACGATGATCTGTGTAATGGATGGTCAATATTTAAACATGAAATTATTTTGGAAATTGGAGAAAGAAGGAAAACATGCAGTTCTTCAATAGACAATAGATGCAAGCTTACTACCGGAGTTAAGTTTTTGTTTTATATTTGTTGTGAAGTATCTTAAAAACTACTTTCAATTTCTAAATGCATGCTTTTACTCTTGTGTCTCAATGCATGCTTACGGATTTATCATTTCCAATTTATCATTTTGTTTAGGTTTTTGCCCCATGCAAACTTATGGCGATGCTTCATTGTAACATTTCCAAAAATTTAGTGACAATTTTCAAAATTGTGCGAAAGCCATACCCTATGCTAAGATTTTACCAAATTATTTACTTAATATGTATAAGTTTCATGATACGACCAACAAAACAACAAATTAAAAATAGCAACTGAAGACTATATCGGGGAAAGTGCAGAATCACCCGCTGCTTGGCATTTAAGCTTGGCATGCCACTGCTTGGACGTTTTTAAGATCAGTATCCATGTACACACTGACCTATTTTCACTTAAAAAAAATCGCAGAATTGCACAAACTCGGCACTGCGCACTCCCTTGACTTTGCCCATGTACACATCGATCTATTTTCACTTAAAATTTCAAAAGAAATTGACAAAAATCCAATTTCTCTTACTCTTGTAAAAAGCGCCAAATAGAAGTGGGCGATTCTGCACTTTACCGGACTATATCAAGAATTCATATTATGTGAAATAACAAAACAGTCGCTAAATTTCAAGGCGTCCAAATTGATTTATTTTGATAGCATTCAAGCAGTATTTATGAACATAACAAAAATTCAAAAAAAAAGCAGTTACCTTCTCTGAAACCCGGCCCCTTATAAAATAATCTACCTTCTTTATCACCCGGTCTGGTTGCAACTGAGGCTATTTCCTTCTCATTAAATCTCATGATTTGTATTTCTTAATAAATTTTAAATACATATAAATGCACTGCTACAAAAATTCTAAATAGAAAATTATTGGTTTAACATTAGACACAAAGATCACATGGAAATCTTTCCTGATAACATTATGCTGTTACTATGGTGATTTGGTTGTGTTTCAAAATATAGTTGAGAATGTGTAGTAATTTACTTTCAAACAACAAGCACACTATAAATAGCGATGCACTTTAAAATACGTCTTTGTGCCCGAAGGATTGAAACACAAATTCATGAATGTTTTTTTTTTCATGAAAATAACTATTTGAGTATCGGAGATGTAATAATACTACATGTATGTTTTTACCCTACTCATTGGACCCAACAATCGCCGAGGAATAAACACTGCTGAATGCTGGTAGGTCAATCGGGTCTTGAGCCCAGGCGAATAGGCTAGCTTTATGGCTTGTTTTCCAGATTTCTCCCCGCGAATAATGTGAATGGTGATTAATTTTCCTTAGAAACTCCCCCAAAAAGGCATCTTTTTCCTTAAGCTGGGACCTTTCGTGTGCTTTACTATATTTAAGTAATCTAACCTAACCTACCCCACAGATCGTCTAAGCAGGGACTAATGCTATAAGCCATTTCAGAGCTTTAAAACTATTTATACGAGCTGAAATTTGAGACCAAGAAATGTATGCGAACTTGATCCAATAGGGAAATTTGACATGACTGATTTAATCCCAAAAGATGAAAGAACCCAAACGAGCAAATCCAAAATCTTTGGCTAACAAGAGGCCTAAAATTTTCAGCATGTGTTTTGTTGAACATTGCATATTATCAACATGGAGAAAGATCCAGTTTCGAATTGTAAAGTGATGCATTCTATTGTATGGGATAAGAAACAGGAAAATTATGAAACTAAAATACAGGAAAATATCTTTGTTATTAGTAACTAACCACAAAAATAAAAAAAAGGTGATATATATTCGCAATTATTGAAAATTTCGCTTTTCAGTATCAGCCATTACATGAAGCATGGTCCATCCAAACAAAGACACTACAGCTGAAACACTCGATACTAATACCTGAATACTACCAGTTAAAATACTCACTAAAATTTTCGAGCTAAGGACACCTCGTATTGGTGATAGTATATTACCGTCAACGTTTCTAAATGCTATTCCACGAGTTTAAGCTCTAAATTTAGAAGACTGTTGTTAAATCCTTTACGATGTATGATCGATGTGAGTCAACACCGACTTTTACTACAGTAGATTCGGTGCTGTATGAGTCATCATCCCAACACAGAGCGTACTGCAGCTGGGCTTCCTAGACACATTTTTCGTAAAGAGGATTCTCCTGTAAACAATGTAGTACACTCACTTTCTGTAGAATTCGCTTGAAAAGTAAATTCGTTAGATCCTTTCTTCTAATCTAGACAGAGCAGAGCCTAACGTCATCTTTCTCATATTGCGCGCCGAACGGTACTTCTACACGTTTTTCCTATGCGTTCTAGCTTAAGACAAGCTAAGCAATATCTTTTGAGTATAACTTGAGATTTTCTTTCATCTAGAGTAATAATCGGAGCTTTCCTACGGTCTTTACTAATATGTGGACTACCACAAAAATTACATTTAGCTTTTTCATGAGTGGACGAAATAAGACCTGAAGCAGAAGGGATATTATTCGAGAATATAATCATCGTCCACCACCTTTTTTAGTTCAGGCGCTAATGTAGAGACATTAGGTTTTTTTTTTTTTTTGAAACAGGAGATATGAAAAATGAGCAATATCTTCTCATTCACTCGAACCACGGACCTCTCGATAACGCGCCGAACGTGCTGACAACTACACCACGCATGCGAAGAAGGTGAGAGAAATACCTTATCCCATTTCAATTTCACTGTTCAAGCCTCCTGTCATAGTAACTTATGCAACAGCCGGTGTTTGGATTCAAAAAACTCTGAGGATCAAAAAATTTATTTACCATAGCCAAAATGTTACGTTTAGTTATCTCATTACCCAGTAAATAATTAAGATTACATTTTAATGTATCTTTGTCCAAATCCCATAAGATCCCAAGACGAGAAGTTACACCTGAACTACGGGAAATACAATGGCTTGGAACATTACTTTCCCCAAACCGGTAGGTTAAAACATCCCTGAACCATTACTTCAGTCCCCTTAACTATAAATTTTCTTGCTGTTTGATATCGTGAACTCCAGTGACACAATTGTCTACATAAAACGAATGCTTTAATTTTGGGGTCACATCGTCAAACCCGGCATGTGAATTATCCTAGAGATGCTGTGTCGATGCTGAGAGTTGGAATGAAGATGAACAAACGCCGTACACAATTCTTCATCGGGTCTTCAAGAATTGGAAGAAAAACCAGAAATAATCTCTGTATTCTCGGATAATGTTCATCTGAAGAAACGGTTTCTGAATAAACCAGTTGCATACTGTCTAATAATAAACCAGTTGCATACAGTCTAATAATAAACCAGTTGAATACAGTCTAATAATAAACCAGTTGAATACAGTCTAACAATAAACCAGTTGCATACAGTCTAAAGCTCTCAATTATATCAGGTATCCATTCAATTAAGTTAGGCCTTTATTTAAACACATCTAAGGACGGTTGATTTCTTGCTCTGACTGAAGCGTCGAACACCGGCCTTACCTTCACTGTCTGGTTAGTATGCTTTATAATACCAGGTCTATAACCTAACTTATCATTTCACTTTCAGGAACCTTTTCTACTATTTTTAGATCTTCTCACTGCTTCAAAACTATATTATAGTCATTTAACTGGCTTTTCTTATTTATTCGTTGACACATTCTTTGGTGCCTTTTAAAGGTCATATATTTGTTATTAGGTAACAGGATTTCAGATTTAAAAGATACTGGCAATTCATATCGGCCATCAGGAATAACATTTAAATTCTCTTTAATTTGCTTAAGGGTGACAGTGTGAGCAAGTTTACGTTTAACATCTTCAGTTGGGTCTGTTATGCCAATGGCATCTAAATAATAGATTTCGGTTACACTAAAACTAGCACAATGCAACGAAACTAGATTGTTGTACTAATTATTTTCTAGTAATGCTGGAATAGTAACTGAAGTAGGTTCTTTAGATAAGTTACTTACTTTATCGATCACAGTACATCCGAATTTAGTCTCAACTACAGTTACAACCAAGTTCAGTTTCAGAGAGCTGCCACTAATAATGTTCCCAATGGCATCTGCTTCTAAAAGTAATTCAATGTCATATTCTTTAGCTTGCAAGTCAGACAAGGTAATATTTATGACTTTTAATTCTTTATAATCGACACGGATTCGAGCTTTGCCATATTGAAAATAGCCTAGCCTAACCTAATCTAATTGATGCTATTGTATATAGAGAAATACTGAGAAAGAAGAAGGACGCCTAAATAAATTTTATCAAGAATGCTCTTAAGTGAAACGCAGTCCTGGGAAGGCATCAATTCATCACTGGGATATACCAGTTAATAATTCGAACCAAATTCTTACCTGTTACATTAAATCCTTTCAATCCGCTCTTTATAAACTCAAAATTCCACTGGGTAGATTTTAAAGTATTGTAAAAAACACTTCATTCAGAAACTACCATGATAACTATTGACTAAATAAATTACTTACTCAGATTTTAGCACCTCATGGATATCCTCTAGTTACAGTTTCTGAAATACTTCAATTTTTGTTACAAATGAAACGTTACAAAATTTTCACACTTGATCATCCAGCAAGCAAGGGACTTACTGAGCATTATGTCCAAACATTGAAGGATTGACTTCTGAATCCAAGATTCTTAAGAATTACTTAAGATCAAAAAAGAATCTGTCCAAGATTCTTTTTTGATCTTAAGTACGCGGTTAGCAAATTAAACGTCACTGGCAGATATGTGTTCCTTTCAAACTTGATGCAATGTTTTTTATTACGAAAGATTAAACCTCGCTCTCGAAAATTAAGTGAAGGAGAGAATAAAAACTAATTTTTTTTGCAAACGATGATTTATTTGGAAACTGAATTAAAACCCTGTCACCTTCATTACAGTGTATAAACTAGATGAGAATGTCATTTAAATCAAATGCAAAAATTAGGAATTAAAAAAGTATTATCCAATTATTCCACTTCGCATTCCATTCCTTCCAAAATGAAAATTACAATCCTGATTATTAAGTTATGAACCCTCACGTTGCTCAAAGAAACAAGTGAACTACAGATCAAGATATGGGAGAACATGACCGAAAGCAAATTTCCTCACTTACAGTTCGTCGACCCGAAGAATGGCACACTCAAGAAAATACTTCGATTATGTATAATTACTATTATTTATTTTAAGTTTTGAGTTTCAGTAAACCCATTTTATCATCTAGCTTGCAAGGGATAGTTGTTATATTCTTTCAAAATACTTTATTGAACCCCCCCCTCATTTAAACGATTTGACTCCTTTCTGGACACATTTCTAGAAAAGGTTTTAGTTATTGTTTAGAATTATATCGAACTACCAATGGAGTTATACCTGCTTTCCGAATTTTTTATGTAAGCTATTATGGATGTATGAATTCAGCTACATTCTCAAAGGAGTATAGCTGCTTTCAACTGTATATTAAACATCAACAGCCCACTCTGATATCTGAATCAGAGCTCTTTGAGGAGGAGGGAACAACCACTGAGAAATTACGAGAATATTCAATCATTAATAGATGATTCAGTAAGTGAACTCAGAACAGGTCTGTACAGCACATCCATAAAAGTAATTTATTTTCATAACCACTGACCGTAGGCATATCTCAAATGCTTCCATTTCACAGTATTTTTAAATAAATAAAAAAAAGTTTTACCAATATATAAATTTTTATACCATTGTCATAGTTAATAAACATTAAACAAAAGGTTTGACACCGATATAGTATTACACAGAATGGGACCCAGATACAAGCGGGAATGTTGTTGACCCACTCCACAGAGGGCTGACTCCCATACAAAAAAAAATTCCTCTCATATTTTACTTTACAGTCTCATATACTTTCAGGAAATTTAATCGACTCATATAAATTGAAAAGTACACTAAAGTAACATTCCTGACTAATGTAAGCACGTAACAGCTGCAAAGTTGAAACTCAATTTTCCCAATCAGAAATATGGTCTCTTTGTCTTGCAAACTGTACATCATGCATTTAAACAATAACCATACAACTATTAAAAGGATATATGAATACAGTATACATAAGTATCACAGTTTCTAAGTTGAACTTAAGTAAACAAGAATTGCAATAAGTTACTTTCAGCAAATCAAATATTAAATACAAAAAGAACCATGGTATTATATTATTTACAATTACATACACTATGTACCAAAGCTGACAGCTTTGCTATGTACTACGGCCATAGTAAGGAGTTAACCTGTCGTAACGAACGACTTAAGAGTTCTGGTTTACGAATGTAGGCGTGGGTTCGACTCCTACTTCTGGCACCAAAAAACTTGTTGCGTGCGTACGGGTTCACAATGAATTGAATGCACACGTCATTAAAAAGTTAATAAAATTTATTCTTTTCACAAGAAATAACAAAATGCTGAAATATTTCCTCAGAAATATTCGTAGAATATCACAATATCTCAAACGTTAAACAGAACTCAATTCAAAACAGAGAAAATAATTCACTCACAGCGAATTCGCTGCAATCAATAACAGCATTAAGTGAACAAACAGTTTGCTTAAAACAACAGCAAATAAGCTGAGTTTAGTCTAGTATGAAAATCTATCGCCGGGATACCACATAAGATGCGGTATATCCGGCTCACTGAAGTTCGCAAGAAAGTGCTCCTAATGTATTTTTCCTGACAAGAAATAGGTGAGGTGGTTTAATTCGGCTTTTTACTTATTCATTAGAACATTCTGGTAAAAATCTATAAATATATCGATTTTTCTGGATGGCAACAGCAATTACGAGTTATTTATTTATTAAATATTAAATGCACGCGCTCTTGTATGTTTACTTTTACGACATAGCTTTCTCTTCAAAAGTCTTCTGTGTTGCACGAGAAAATAAAAACAATTTTAATTACGATTCTAAATAAACACGACATCCGTAACAATATATTTGACTAGCCAAGTTTACAAAATAATTAGATCGTACTGTATTTTGATTTGCTCGTAACTAAAAAAGAAGCATCAGTTTTATTTGGATAATGGCAAAGTTTAGATGGAACCACCTCATATACTCACATAGCATTTGAAGAAACACCAAAGTCCCACACAGACAAACTGTTGGCCAGGATCTGAACCTGGGTTTAACTACTGTGTTCAGTGAGCATGGCATATTTAAAAAATGGCTACTGTTGAGCATACTTACAAAACGGTTCCTGATGTTAATGCATAAGTAATGGGCACTGCTAAGCAGATTGTATTCATTCCGATCAATATTTTTTTTTTAAAATTATACAGTCAACACTTAGGCTTTAATTGGATGAAATCATAAAATTACTTTCATATAGCTGTTAATCTTGGGGGAGGGGGGAACAAAGATTTTTTTACACTATGCAGCAATGTCATTTCAAAACAATTTCAAACCAACTTAAAAAGAAAGGCCAACTATATTTGTCCTTGCTTAAATTCACTTTATAATGCTTGTTTCAACTATCTGTAGTGCAATTCTAATGTAAAATATATTCATATTTAATCAGATGTTCTACTGAGAAAATCCCAAGTACAGGAAAAAAAAAAAAAACTTATTTATCAAAGCACTTTTAAACGCAATGAAAAACACAGTATTTGTGCAGATAAAATTAATAATGTACCAAATAATAAATGATTAAGTATTGCTTGAATCTTCATAAAAATTTACAACTCTGATCAAATGAAATTTAGTAAGAATAAAAATTCTGAAAATCACTAGGGCTGGGAGAATGACATCTGAACAATTTAAACTTCATTTATTGGTGTGAAATATTTTGCTTAATAAAGATTAAAATTAAAAAAACACAAAAGTTGGCAGCCATGGTTACATAAATTAAAACCAAATACTTCTAATCGAGGGAAATTTTTTTCGGGGGTGGGGCACGTGGAACAAAAATTAGATTATGATCCTAGAGTAATAAAACTGAATGCCAATACTGATCTAATTGAAAATTTATAAACTACTTACCTAAAAATGCTTTTGGTATACAATATGCAACAAAATTACAAAACTAAATATCTGGTCAATTTTGTCATACAAACTGCATTTTAGTACTTTAAACTTCTACGAAACGGTGTAAAAATTTCTTTTTTGAAACACTAATATGCGATATCAACCCCCTACTCGTCACACCCGTGCTTCATATGGTCAAGCAATGCGAATAAATTTTGTTGCGTCCACATCAATTCTATTTACACAGACAGCAGCACAGTACTTGATACAATTAATTAGATAACAGTAGTATGTAGATTCAGATTATTTTTTTGAAAAGATGAAATTTCAGTGGCCAACACTTTTACATGTTTAATGTTTGTAAAATGAGCAGTTTAAATGAACATGAGGATTAGAATCGGGAAGTGATTCAGAAAGCAGCTTTTTTTCAGATACTTTTGATCCTGAAGTATCGGTTTCAGAGATAGCTATGATCCTGCGCAACTTTTACCAGGGTGCCAATGGAACCAAATTATGCCAGATGTCCCAGATATTTGTCCTCCACAATTTCAGTTCAAATTATTGCCTAAAGTCCAATATTTCATTTCAAGCCAGTGTAGGCATTTTACAATATTATGAACATCTTATAAATGATGAAATAGTGGATATGATTGTAAAAGAGACTAATCGTTATGCTGAGTAATCAGGTAATGTTGGTAAAGGAAACTGAAAGGCAGAATCGGAACCTGTATTGGCACACGAAATGCATTTGTTCCTTGCACTTTCAGCTTTACAAGGTATTATAAAAAAAAACTGAAGAAAGCATGTATTGGAAGCATGTATATTAAAACACAATTACTCCACAAAAAGATATTACCATAGACGAAATGCTGATGTTGTAGAAAGCATGTTTATCCTGGCGCCAATACATACCCTTGAAAAAAGCAAAATTTGGTTTCAAAACATATATGCTAAGTGAATCTAGTTCTAGTTATATATAGTCATTTATTATATATGCAGGGAAAGGTACTTCGTTTCATACTAAATTCTGATCGCTCTCCGTACCTTCACAAGTTGTTATAACTCTGATTATGCCATTATTGAAACAAGGCTACTGTATCACTTTAGATAATTATTATACTTCACCAGAATTATGCGATATCTTTTTGACTTATCAAACAGATGTGGTTGGAACTGTTAGACAAAACAAAAATGATTTACATTTAGCACTAAAATATAAAAAATTAAAAACTGACAAAGTTATATCATTTAGACGTGGCAAAATCCTCGCTTTCAAGGACAAAAAGGAAGTAGCAATGTCATCTTTTCATGATTCTGAAACTGTTAAAGTACTGATGCAAAGTAAAAAACTGAAAACAAAACTAAAGGCAATAATTGGATACAATAAAAAAATGGGAGGTGTAGATCAATACCTTTCTAGTTATCAAGTAGCAAGAAACAGTGGGAAAAAAATATTCTTTCACCTTTTAGACCATCGTTTTCAAGTTTATAAAAAAGTAGGTGGAAAAAAGTCACATTTAAAGTTTAGACTGGATTTAATTGACGAAATAATTGACAACTATACTTTTATATATTTTTCAAGACGAGGTCGTCCATCGAGTGAAGCACCATCAAATTGCTTATTTGAACGACATTTCTTGGAACCTACACCACCAATGGGGAAAAAAGGAAACCCTTCAAGAGAATGTAAAGTGTGTTCATTAAAGAATTTAATGGAAAACGAATTAGGACAGAAATGAGGTATTATTATAAAGATTGCAATGTAGAACCCTGCATACCATGTTGGGTTAAAAGGAAAGCCAAATATAAAGTAAAATAAGGTAAGTTAATAAAAAATTTTACACGTTTAAAAAAACTTTTGAATTTAACGAAAAATAGTGTTTTTAATATTATTTTAAATTTTACAAACATTAATAAAAAATTGATGATTTTTGAATAAATTTTATGACGAGTAAGGGGTTAAAGCTTTTTTTCAACTGGAGCATATAGAATTTAGGTGTGTATACACATATTACGTATTTTTTTAAATATTTATGAGGTACAGACATCTTAACTTTAACTATTTAAAATGTATCACCTTTTGTTAGGAGCTAAAAAAAAAAAAACTAAGGCCTTTGCTTATTTGTTTTGATACATTTGCACAATTTAAATGATATAAAAAAGTAATAAACCTAATTTTCTAAACTATTATTGTGTTTATTATGCAAACTTTCTTACAATATTTATCCCATACGGAGAACTAGCTTAAGAATCATTTACCACTTTTTTTATTTACAACTTACTACTTAAAAGTTTCAGATCCCTCCCCCACTTAAGGAAATTTATCTATAGCTATACAATAATATTCAGACTAAGCCAACCTTCATGTATGAAAACTGGAAAAGGTTACACTCTTAGGTGAAACAATTTCAAAAGAACTCCAAATTGGCTAATGCTCGATTCAAGTTATTCAACGGTTTATAAAATGATTCTGTTGCAAAATACATTAGTCTATATTTATGTTCTTTGGTAATTTCTTTAAAATTTTGTAGTAAAATAAATATGGAGTAGTAAAGCTAAACAAAGCACTTTTAAACATGATGAAAATAAAATTGATAGTAAAAAAATTAAATACAAATATTAACTGGTTAAACAATGGTTGAATCTTCACATAAAAAATCTAAATTGTCAAAAATAGACAATTCACATCAAATAAAATTTATAAGAAAAATTATGCAAAAACTCATTTAAGGTGAGGATGGAATAATCCAATAAATTTCATTGTTGCTATTACTTTCCTTAGTGAAGGTTAAAATCTGAAGAATTAGGAGATTCAGTGATGTACTGGGTAGTGTAAGAAAAATGTTAAGTCTCAGTTTTAGCAAGAGTTGGGACAAATTTCATTTAAATTAGAAAGAGGGAAAGCTGACACTATGCATGCAAGATACAAAATAAAATTACTAACTTTAATTCAGCCCTTTTAATTTGGTTATTTGCCCTTCCCTGAACCTAAACTGCACAAATTATCTAATACGGCAGCTCATAAAGAGAAAGGTTTCCATTTAAGTCCAAATTAGCTGTCATCATCATCTAATAATTCTTATATTAAGTCATGTGAGAGGATTAATCTAGAATTAACAGTCCATATAAAGCTATTTTCAACTGTACAATCCTTTTGATATAAAAAAGGAACAAACTAACTTGTATTCCAGCTATACTAATTTGAATGAATAAAGACCTACTTATGAAATTCTACAGTTCATTTTCCTATCTGTACACAAACTGAATCAATCACTGTAAGCACTATCTGCCAAAAGCATCCTTCTAAAGAAGCAGGTGATCCGCAACCAAAAGCTATGAAAGTGTTGATAGTTTTGCCAGGTCATATTTATGCATATGCAAATCAATATGCTTTGCCTTTGACAGTACAGTGGGATCCAAGTTTGTGGGAATCAGTTCATGAAATTTTGGACATTCTGCAGATGCACTGAAGCTTATGTTTTTATTGTTTGACGAAATAGGTGTTCAAAATCTCGACTAGCATCCTCAAAGCCTTAATCTAAATTCTATAGAACACCTCTGCGATGACACATATTATGTACCCCGGCAAATCGACCATCCTCATTGCAGCTGTAATGAATGCCTTGAAGTCAATTCCTATGGCCACCTAACAAAAACTAGGTGGAAAGTCCCCCCCAGACGTGTGCAGGCTGTCATCGATGCAAAAGGTAGACAACGTAATATTTATATATGCCTCAAGACTCTTTCAGCCTGTACAATTTGGTGTGCAGATATTATACAATTAAATACGACGAAAAAAAAAAACTTCCAATTCTGCCACTGAGTACTATTTCATGATCCCCGGTTCTACAATAAATTTACCTCTAAGTAAGTATAAACATAAGTAAATATTGTATATGCAGGAGATATTTAATAAAAGCTTACGCACAATTTTAATTATGAAAAGGAGTGAAGGAAGTGTAAAAATATATTCTTGTTTTCTTTTGCATTGAAAATATTCATTCTGTACATATGAATATCTCAAAATGCAAAACAAAATTTTCTTTTGAAAGGATGAAAGAGATTAAAAAAGTCATTTTTTAAAGTTTATTTCAACAGATTTTTGCAGGTGTTTACAAACGTCTACCACGTCTTCCACCTTTCCGGCGAGTTGAATCAGATGGAATAGGTGTCACATCCTCTGCAAAAGAGACAGAGAAAAGTTATCAATAGCTATAAATAACAGATGCAGAACTGATTTACATATTACACTTCTTGGAATGCACATAAAAGAAATTAAGATAATACTTCATTATCAAATCATGTTATATATGACAGTCACAGCTATAATATATAACTACAATTTACGTTCCAACATTTAACTTCATTATATATATTATACAAGTTGTAAGAAACTAGAAACCATGCAATTTCATCACCAAGTGTAGCAGCTCTGCACAACACAGACAGTCACTGTCTCAAAAAGGTCTGTTACTTCACAATGGCTAAAATGTTTTAACTGCCTTTCATAAGCATATCTTCTTCCGATAACCAATAATATATTTGCTAAAAACATTTATTTTTTGGCAGAGATGAGAAAAAATGGGGCTGATGCTCAGACAGGCACAATTACAACAACCAATTTGGAGACTGTTTCAATATTTAAAATTCTAGAGGTGAGCAGATATGGAGAACAGCAACAAGGAAGCATTCTTAAATGTCAAAATAAAATTACCCAAAAACCTATTGTGAGGAAATATGTTTTTTTACTTTTTATGAAAACGCCTTCTATAACATTATTTGTGCATTCATCAATTGGAACATTAGAAGGGAGAAAAAAAAAACTGACATACACCTCTCTCATGTAATTATTCCAATCTAATGTAGTGTTGCAATTTCTTTGAAGCAAGCTTCGAGTTGCAAAACTCGCAATTAAATGGAACAGCATTGCCATTATTTCATTTAATTTTTCGATTTCTTCCAAGAATTACAATTAGAGGTACTATCTCTGATTTTAATTTATACCATATAGCATCATAATTTGACATGCACTGGCCACACTGAATGAACATTAAAATTCTGCATAAGTAACAAGAATCATATTAAAAGTTTTTTTTCCCTAATTTCTCACATACCATAGATTTATCTGCTTCAGTTAATGATATTAACTTTAATGCAGTCCTTTCAGAATTGCAATATCTTGGTGCTTTGTTCATGTCTGCTTTTATCCAGCCCATCTGAAGTTTTTTTTTTTGGAGGAGGAGGGAGGAGGAACTTCCATGAGACTGCATTTGGAATAGTTTTATTCAAAATCTTCAAATTATAGTCACTTTTTTGGGCCTCATTTTAAAAATCACTATTAAAAGTATACAGGATATGCAAATTTTTAGGATCCTCCACCCATCTCAATTTTTTTTGGTGTGTGTATGCGTCACAGAATGGTGAAAGTAATGTAAGGCACTTGAACAAATGAAAATGATTCCACGCACTAAGTATTTGGCAAGCAATAATTTCCCTGATACTTCAAACAAATCATGAACAATAAGTCACTGGTTTTTAAGAAAATATAGCAGTATAACAACTGATTAAATGCTTTAAGTCAGAATAATAGATTTAAAATATCTATAAAATTCATGACCACATAAAATGAAATTGTAACTGTTCTTTTACCTACTCAAAACATCTAACAAACTTTGTTAGTAGAATTTAAGACATTTTGAATGGAACTGATGTCTTTTGGGTGTTGAGAAAGATAATATAAGCAAACTTATTTATGTTACATCAATTCTTATTGTTTAGTATTGATTTCTTAATTCTACTTTTTGATTTTCTTATGCAGCACATATTGTACATTCAAGCATATGCTTGTAATGGAAATTTTTACACAAGTATTACTTGTGCTTACTTAGGCATTACTTGTGTAAAAATTTCCACTCTGTTCAACTCCTTTGGTGGTTCAATAGCTTGAATTTATTCCTCTTAAACAAAAACATGTTTAAAAAATAGCAAAATGAAAAAAAAAAAAAAACCCCACAATAAGATATTTTATATAGCAAATTCAAAAATTCATATATTAACAGTGATTTTTCCTACAGAGCACTATAAAACACATGCCTCCAAAAAGCATTCCCAATCATATTTTATTACTTTTAATTATACTTATTTCTAGTACGATTTTACAGTTTACCTTCATTGCCTGTGGAAGTTTTACCAACCAACTATTTACACTATTTGCCTTATTTTGCCATGAGGTTCATTCATTAGAGAATTTATGCAGATCTAAATGACAAGCAGTTTTACTAGAAAATTATGCATAACTACATGTGTAAGTTTTGGCCTGCCCGTCTTTGCTACATTGCTATGTTTCTGCTCTCTCTTGGAGACTTCCACATTGGTCTTCAATTGATTAACACAGTGCAAAAATAAATTTGTATTGATAAGTTCTGTTCTGAATCTCTGTTACAGTTTAGGCAAAACTGTGGAAGAAATAGATCAAACTGTGTGAATTTACAGTAAGTTTGAACGAAACTTAAGTTTAAGGTAGATCCAAATTATTGAAGACTTTATATAATTTAAGCCTCACACTGAGTGAGATAAATGAAATTCAAAGTTACCTTATTTCTATGCATGCTTTACAGTTTAGAAATAATTGAGATGCAAATTCACATACAAATACATGCGATATCTTTAATTGATGATAATTGCACCTGTTAAGTTGAACCCACGACAGATGTTACACACCAGACTCATTACATGAGCAAAATGCATTTTTCAGATATCTTTCACAGAAACTTGTAAAGTAAAAATGCTTGTGAGGAGATACAACTGAAGTCTCTTAATATTCCTTCTTGAAATGAAAGATGTAACCATTAAAAACAAGCACATTCAGTATATAAATATTTATATGGTATAAAATGTAATCGTTATTAAAAATATAAAACAGCAATAAAAATATTCTTGATGTCAATCACACCTTTTCTAAATGAACAAACTGGAAAAAAATACATACCTATTCGCCCAATTTTCATCCCACTACGGGCTAAAGCTCTTAGCGCTGCTTGTGCACCTGGTCCAGGCGTTTTAGTTCTGAAAAGATTGAAAAATTCCTTTTGCTTAAAATCATCAGAATATATACATAATTGAATGAGAAAAATATTACTCCTTCCTTCTCAAAAGATCAAAAATACATTCTTTGCAATAAAATAATCATATAAAATATTTTTGGGAAAGCATGTAAATCCCATAGGCTTCTTAAAATATTCCGTAAGGGAGGGAATTGTGCACTAACATACTGAACAAAAAGTATTTAAAAACACAATAATTTAATACAGCTTATTAGAAAATAATTAATTTGTAAAATGTATTTTGCAAAACAAAAATCAATGTCATATACATAGAAATAATCAATGATATTTCTTAGACAAATATATTTGAGTATTTATATTTAACGTGCAAATTCTTGAGACAATTTATGTCTCATAAAATATGCATTTAATATATCCTTAATAATAATGAAACAAATTTTTTAAAAAATTTAAATCACTTCATAAAAATGTACCTCATTTTTTACTGAACTGCATGATTGTTGATAAAAATTAACTACAGAGTACTTGCTCACAAGTTGCTTGCACTATCTGACTCTGAAAATGTGCCAATATAGATGATTTTACTAAGTAAATGACTTGCATTGTAAAGGAATAATTAACTGTGTAACTTCTTTACCCACTATCTTATTGGAAACTCTGTTTACAGTGTTAAGAGCACAGTCTTCTTGCATGTGATTGAACAATCCGTTAAAGATTTACTGGCCATATTCAAACATCCCACCCTCTTCAACAACTATTAATTCTCTTCATCAGCTGTAATTTCGAGTAGTCACATATATGATTCTGCAGCCTTAGAACATATTAAAAAATACACAGAAAAAATAAGCAACAACAGTTAACTTATATATCTTTACTCATAAAAGGTTGTTTATCCAGATACAACTCAGATCAAAGAAAACAAAATCATATGAAAAATAAAAAAATATATCAAACGAAAGAACATAATGTTGCAATGTCATATTTATCCATAATCGGAGCTAAATCATCTGCTTGGCGACAGTTTCATGACCGACAGGATAATACATAAATAGCTTTAACATAAAGGAAGTCGAGAATGAACATTGCTATAATCTAGAAGATGGTGAATTCTGAGGGTCACTTGTCGCAGGTTTTTTTAATTGCAATGGGACGGACCTCTTCTGGGAAAAGATGACAAAACAAACTTATATTACAACGAAGGAGAAAGCACGCTGTTACTTCATGCAATGCAAGTGCCAAACTGAATATTCATCTACTGCTTGTTTGCCATTCGGATAATCAACATGCCTTCAAGAAGTATACAGTACAGAACAGCAGGCTAAATGTTATGTGGAGGTCCAGAAATAAGGTTTGGGTGACGGTGACCTCTTTACGAATTGGATCAATGAAGTGTTTAGTCCCTCAGTAAAAGATACCTCTTTGAAAGATTTAAATTCATCAAGATCCAGTTCCTTTCTTTCAAAACTTCTCTACTGCATGCCATGGACCAGCAAGTCATTTCAAATTTAAAAAAGCTTTGTGCTAAATACTGTTGTTGAGCATTTCTTGAAGGAACAAATATTCTCAAAGAGTTTTGGAAAGACCAGTCTTATGTTGATGCTTGCTTCAAGATAATCAACAAGGTTACCAAGAGAATCATTATTAACGCATGCAAGAAGCTTTGGTCAGACAATGCTGTCGAATGAGACTTCGAGGGGCTTGAGCAAGCTGTACTCAACAAGACTGTCTATAGACAAGATTATTGGGCTAGGGATGTACAGCAATGATATTAATGAAATAGTGAAAGATTATATACAGGAGGCAATTTATAGACCTACATGCTGCATCACAACAAAAAACTATGGAAGAGTTTTTGTCTGGGAAGAATATTACAGATTTCATTTAAGCAAAACCTTTCACTGCAATAAGGAAGATGTTTAAAGTATGGGAAATTGTTCCAGTTAAGCATTCAGAAACATCACCCCAATATAATGTAGTAGCTATCCACATTACAAATTCATTTAACAATAATGCTGTGTCTTATTTTTGTCAAATTATAAAGCAAAGGCAAAAACCATTGATTTTAGACAACTTTCTTGCAAAAAGAGGATGTATTATCAATAACATTACAAATAAAAGACAAGAACCAATTATGCTCACTGAGGTTCCACTGCACAGTGCAAACAGAAAACCCCTTTACAACTAACTAAATGTATGTAACAGTGCAAAATACCAATTTTAACCACCCATACTAATCACTGATATGGCAACAGTGCTCCCTATGTGAATTTCAATGCGACTGCCATACAGTGTCTGGAGAGGAGAACAAAGTTTGTGTGTTCACCAGTGGCAGATATCAGAGACGTCACACTGAAGGAGTGCCTGGAAGCAAGTGTGCGGGTCCATGAACAGAATCACAATGATGGATAGGCCATGAATGATTTGGTAAGACACCAAGCCAATAGATTTTGACCATGTAGGTGAAAAAAAGCTCTTCACCTGGGAAGTGTTTTGGATTCACCAGCCTTATTCTTGGCAGCATTGAAGCCTGCATCTTATAACCACAGCTGTGAAATCGGGAAAATGACCGACTCCGGCCTCCTCAGCTGTAACACATGTGTTACAGGTTATTTTTTTTAACATAAGAAGCAATAGATGCTACAGGGAAACAATGATGGCATAGGAGATTATTTATATTAATTAGCCTTTATTATGAAATTGAAAAACTGGCAGTAGTACTATTAGTAATTTCTAAAAAACAATACAGCTCCAGCAACATCTCTGAGAAACTTCAAAGCTTAAACTAGTCTTTCCATGCTAACATTAGTAGGAGGAAGAGCTGTTACTGTTAGGGCTACTAATTTTAACTTTTCAGGATAGATTTGTATAAGTTCTAAAGGAGCTGTCTTGGAAGAGCGATCCTATTTCTCTATTTTATCAAGAGCTATGTAGAAATCTTGAGGATAATAAGAGACTCAGTTGTAATGTCTGCAGTCTTGATTTGAATACTCCAATTGTTCTGAGAATAATTTCATCCTGTAGGAAATCATCTTGTCATCCTCGATCTTGTAGGAAATCGGGAGAGTTGGCAACTCTAAATAAGGAACTGCTGAAGTTTGAACAATTCTGGATCTTGGACTCTGTACACACAGTAATTGTCAATATTATATGTTAACTCCACAAATCTGCAAATTTTAAATGTCATCAAAGGCCTATGCAATTGGCTGCTTTAAACCGTTTAGGACAAGCAAAAGGAAAAAAACGCTCTGAAAGTGTAACACACGGGATTAGGCGATTTTACTCACTATGCCTAATTCCCTTTAAAATTATAACTGCAATTAAATATGCAGAAATTTATAATTTATTATTACTAGTGAAACAAATTAACTACATGGCCAAAGAAATTTCATAAATATATAATATAAAGAAATGAATGAACTATTTGCATTTACAAAGTCGTAGCCTCCTGAAAAAAATAGCACATGTGCAGTTGTTTACACGTTCAAATTGCCCCCCTTCCCCCCCCAAAGGCAAGAACCAAATGTGCATACCAAATTCAATGCTCTGTGGAAAATTATTCGGAAGTATATCAGATTTCAACCCTTAGTGCCATTTAAAAACTTTAATAAAATGTTTCAATCTGATATCACACTGGTGTTACCACAGGGCTCAAGATTTGGAAAGGCTGATCACATGTATGATACTACAGGAAGAACTGCATCATTATGGTCCCGAAAGCGTTAATAAAGAAGTACCAGGAAAATTCATAAATTCTTATTCACTTATCATTAAATTAGGAAATTTACACTTCCAATAAAAGAAATGGAATACAGAAAAATACATCATTTTATTTACCTTGTTCCACCAGTAGCTCTGATTTTAATATGTAATGCAGTTATTCCGACAAGTTTACATTTTTCTGCAACATCTTGGGCAGCTAACATAGCTGCATATGGAGATGCTTCATCCCTGTCAGCTCCTACAAAAAGGAAATAGAAATTATAGAAAGTTTTACTTACACAAGTCAATCACAAAATTTAACTTAACTCACTAATTAAAATTTAACTCACTAAATTAACCACCGTGCAAACATGAACACAAATTACTGAGAAAAATCCAACAGATAAATTGTTATACACCACTTAAAAATTTTAGTAATAACTGCAGTAAAAAATTCTCTTATCAAAAGTTCCTTTGTACCTGGCTCATAAACTATAAAATGCATTTCCTTCATTTTGATGCCATTTAAAGAAAGCCCAAAAGTCAGCAGAATTAGTAAGAAATTTATTTTCTTTCCTTTGCTACAACATAATTTTAAATCTTGGGACTAATGTTTTATTTTAAAATGCTTTTACTGCTATTTTCAATATGGTTACAAAGGAAAAAAAAGATTGGGTGAAAATATCAATTTGATGCTAAGAATCACTATATGACCAATGCAAAGAATCAAATCTTTACAAAACTGCCTCTAATTCATTACTTCTTTCACTAGTTATCCTTTGTAAAAAATAGTTATGTATGAAAGCAATTACAAATTCACAGACACATTATTTACCTGTGCTGAACACACGTCAGATACTTTCAAACACTAAGCTATTTTTAAGGATTTGTATCTTTTTCAGTAGTTCTAATACAGAGAAAAAACATTATTACTATACACCTGCACACCGTGCAAATTAGCATAACGGGGAAACAATGACTTACAAAGTAATGGCTATTGCTAGTATCATAGCAATGATGGGCACACTGTTAATATGACTGTAGGCAGCGAGTTAAGACTTTTGACCATGGTCAAATTGTTGGCACTTGCAGAAGCATAGCTATGATTTTCAGCTCCTGGGGGCAACAGAAAATTTCGTGCCTCTTCCTATTGGCCAAAATGCAATAAGGAACATCAATTTAGCACTCCCTAGATGGTATACCTAGAGACAGCTATCTCCTCTTACTACACCACTGCTCAATATACAACTGCCAGATGCTCAATGTCAGCAACTGACAAAAATGAACACAATAATTTCACAAACATAAACAGAACCTTACAAATAAAAAAAAAAAAAACAGAAATAAATCACAAAAATTGTAGACCTAAACCAACAAATTATGCACGAGATACCTACCGACTTCGTTGTATCACATTGACTACATGAGGCATACAGTAGCTCAGATTTTAACCATTTGGCAGTTGGGTGTTAAAACAATTTTATATATATATATCTATATATATTGAACCCAGCAAGATCTCATTGTCTAACAAACTAGTTTTTCTTTTCTTCATTGTAGAAATGAGTCCTTCTGCAATAAGCCCTCCATTTCAGAAAGAACACACATCACATTCTTCCATTCTCACCTCCTGATAATTCTCCAGATTGTAGCTTTTTTGTGGCTATATACGGTACAGAAAGAAGAATTCTGCAAGATCATTCCACCGTCTTTCTGCTAGTGAAACATGTGAACTACATCTTCTAAAAAAGTTCTCAATTCTAACAACCTCTTTATCATCAAATATGCACTTCCCATTGCATTGCTTGATCAATAATTGCTTCTTTTCCTAGCTCACATCCTAAGAATGGCATCAGTTTTGGAAGATCTTATTGCTATTGTTGCTTATCTAAATTTACCAAGGTGATTTTTAACTAAATGAAGAAACTAAATAATCAATAATAGCCAGTATCACATCAATCTCCCTTATATTTATTTATTGATATGTCAATATAATAGGAAATAACTATTAATGTATATAGTCCATAAATAAAAGTAATAACTCAGTTTTTCATTAAATGCTTTTTCAATTCCCTTTAATTTGATTTCAAATTCAACTGCCCAACAAAAACTGGAGTCGGAGTCGACGTGTTTTTAGCGACTCCAGCTCCGACTTTTTTTACCTAAAAATCTGCCTAACTCTACCAGCTCTGGTAAAATCAACTGATTTGGGAGCTCAACTCGTTCATAAAGCTAAATATCATTTGATTATTTCAAAGAATGAGTCCATTTTGTCTTCATGTATGAGGGAAAAAAATCTAGTTTGCAAGTGGGACACGTTCGTTACCATTTAGGCAAACACTTGTAATGTGAGCTGAGCTCCTTGATGATCAAAGGTTAACCCTCCGACTAGTAAGGCAGTATATATATATATTTTTATGGGTCAGAAAAAGGCTTTTGTGGCTCCCTAAAGTATATATATCCAAAAATACACACACACGTGTACATTTTGAAATATGTCCAAGACATTAAGGCATTAAAAGCACATAAATTCAAGTAAAAAATACTGTGGACATTTTGGTATTATAATCAAGAAAATACCCTCTCTGTGGCAGTTTCAGAAAAATTTAGTATGCTATAGTGAAAGCCTGTGTCAGTCCAAGGATTAATGCAAGTGCTTCACAAAGTCGCACAATGATTGTTTATTGGCAACTATGTTATAACAGCCGAACTGCCAATTCTGATTTCACTGCTAATGAGAAGTCATTGATTACTGTGGTTGCAATTTTTTTAAATGATAGGATTAGAATGGATGGTAGAGGGCTAGAAATGTGTCATCTTGCCTGACAAATCATGAATTCGGCTGCTGAAGCTGGCAGCACAGCTGATTTAAACAAATTACTATAACCCTCATGTAAGACTGTCGATGGTGTGCAGCTGCCTGATGAGTTCGAGCTACACAGAGCTACTGGCTGTGACTGTTATTCCAATAGAACAATGTGCTTTTTAAGGCAGGTAATGTATTCCTCTACCAATCAAATACTGAACAGGAGTGATGCAACAAGCAAGCAGTCAGGCTGGAATACTTTCACGATATTCTGAAGTCTCCCAAATATGAACATATGCGAACATCTGTAGAACAAGCAGAAAGTTTCTTCATTCTAGACTCATCACATGCTCTGTGATGGAACTGCCAGACACCAATACTGCAATCATATCTTTAACAATTTTTTTCCTTAGCATATTGCTAGTTAGCTGTATGAAAAATGAAAGGATATAGTATTGAACAGTGTGTAATAATTAATCATTTTCACATAATTCTGTGTGTTCAACTCAGTGATACAAAAACGCAAATTGGAAACACCACAGCATATTTATAAACATGACTCAATACTTGTGATTAAATACTAGTTATATGACTTATCTATTGGTTTTCATTTTAGTAAGCTTAACAAATGAATGAAATGAACGTTTCCTCTAGCATAGTAATGAATAAGCAAACACTGCTTCTTGCAATAAATATCCCTAGATATAATCACAATTCTTAAATTCTGCAAAGTAAAAATTATTTGTACTTTAATATGAGAGTTAAAATGAATGATGAATCAAATCGAACAGTTCTTGCCAATACATAAATATTAATTTAGCAATTTTTTAAAACAAGACAAATCTTTGAAAATAAAAAAATACTATCAAATTTCTCAACTTCTACATAAACTAGAAAGCCATTTCATCACAAAGATGAAATTGAATAACATATTTTACCTTCCAGATAAATCTGTCACATGAACAAATGTGTCATTAAAACTGGCATAAATGTGTGCTACACCAAAAACATTTTCTCCTTCTAATGCTTGAGGTCCAAGAGCAACAACAGGCTGTTCTTCCTTTACCTTTCCTTTACGAGGTGCCATCTTAGTATCTATAATATCAGATATGATCACACAATCAGTACAAAACTTTGACAGAAAAACATTCTATTTCTGAAAATAAGGGCAACAGAAACAAAAATTTAATGCTTTCAAGTTTAGTATAGGTTTATTTGATTATGCCAAGCATGTTACAGATATCTTTGTGCGGGACTTTCTTCACACAAGAAAACACTCATACAGTCAGCCTGTTTGCTGGGATTTGAACACAGCCTGAAGTAGCAGTGTTCAATTACTTACTGCTAAGCCACAGAAGTTCAGTATAGAACATTCTAGATCAGAGATGACCAACCTTCATTGCAGCCAGAGCCAAATATTAAAATCAGAAATTTTATAATCACATATCGTTTACAAGATATATATTATTTTTAAAGCAGCAAGAGTTTTTGAATAGAAAAAAACATACAAACTAATTAAAACTGTGCACCTTTCATGCAAAATGCAAATAACCTACGAAAAGTATTCCGAAGACAAGAGTTTTTTAAAATGATTTTAATGAGTGAAACTCCTTTAAAATATACTGTCTATTACAGCATATAACATACAACATTTTCTTTATGAAGAAACCTGGAAGATAGATGTGCAATGGCCTTTATTTTTTTGTCATTTATTCGAAGATTCTTCCCGGGCTTACGAACAATGGTATACTGAACTGACAAGCAATAAGGGCACCAGCATGTGTGAAGGAGAAATGCTTGAAGAAGAAAATAATTCTGTACACAAAATAGGTGTGCATGAGAATATTATTTTAGGTTTATCAGAAAGGGGAACAATTTAGGACAAGAATAAATTACAGGACAAGCCCTTGCAAATCTTTTTCCCATCATTCAAAGGTCACAGCAATGACAGCCAATTACGTCATAATAGGGTTTTCGTAACATTCAACTACTCAGGTTACCATAAATGAAACAACTTGGCGATAATCAAAGGGAACCTTCATCTATGTTAAAAATTCAGGAAAGATAGTATAGAAATCAGATAAAATTACAGTGTAATAAAAAAAACGAATAAATTGCATGTACAAAGGTGAGCAATGAGTGCAATGTTGCATGTAAAATTATGAACAGCAATATATAGAAACAAAAAACAACATAAGAGTAATGGTTGCTATCTCTGAACATGCATATCCATTGGGTTACCCTGTCTGAACTCTTATCGCCGCTGTTGGCATTTACATTTACCGGGTTCTTCATGGAAGTGCTTTCAATACAATAACTGATGTGAAAGGAATGAAAAAGATTAACACAAAAAAGTATATCTAACAATCTAGGTGGAACAGATGCTTATTTATTTATGGGTCAGAACAACAGCGACGGTGAAGATGAAACAGAATTTGTGCCTCAAGATATGGAAGACAAACTTTTTTGTAATCCAATAATGAAATTTTTTAAGTTCATAAGGCATGTCATCTCTTTGAAATAAACAGCATTTAGATTTCTAACTTTCGCATGCTCCTCTTTTCCTTATTTTTAAATCCACCATTTTTATATTTGGCACCCACAAATTTTGAACTTATATTTTAAAAGTGTTATACGACATTTAAAATAGATTACTTCGCAGACGTACACTAATTTAGCTTTTATGATGCTTATGCAAGTTGCTCTCAATAGGGGAATCACAGCTTGCAACATCAATTAGTGCACAATCGAAAGCGGTAATCCAAGATTCAAACTTATCAGTAAATAATGAATTAATAGGCTGATACTTGTATTTATTTAAAGATCTATAGCTGTGTCCTTTAGCAATAAAAAAGCTTTTTAAAACACATAAAATTCAAAATATTATTACTTTTCTTAGAGAACCCATTTCTATTTAATAACTAAAGCTCTGAAGCAGCAAATATATTTATAGCCCTAACTTTCCACTCTAAATTTTGGATGCGATTAACGATTACATTACTTGATTTTGTAAATGATGAGGAGGAATTCTCATTCTTCTCTACAGTATACACATATCGGTGAACTAAACAGAATACAATTAGCTATATCTGCCAAATGTTATCCATAACTACTTTATAAATTAGGAGCGGTCAAGCGTCCTACTCGCTTGAGACAATGTGTTCTAGCAATTTCATAATCCGCACGTTGAACTCTTACCTTACACAGTATTCCCGCTCAGGACTCTGAAACTATTACTTTTAAAAGAATTTTTTTTCCTTGAGATGGCTCAAAAAAATGATTCAATCATTTTTTTCAAAGTTTAAGAAAATAACATTTCCTAAACTTAATTTTTCAAATCATTTACGGATATTGAAACGCTTCATAAACAAGACTGATTTTTGTAAATAGTAAATACAAGGAATATGTTTTGCATTCTAAACAAACCATTCGAAATCAATTACATGCACACATATATTTTAAAAACAAGTGATTTCTCAAGATATATTATTGTTTATAATGGTACACTGACACTGTATTGTACAACACGTACTTGCTTAAGGAGAAATTACAAGACACAAATGAGCCAATATTTATGAATAAAGAAAATAGACAGTTTTAATTTAAAATATTTAAAAGTTACAAAATTTTAAAGAACTTACGATTAACTTAGATAATTATTAACATATGATACGACCAACACTCATGGATCCCAAAGAATGAGTTGAGTTGAGTTGTGGAGATCCTTGTTTTCGATACCTATGGAATTTAAATAATGCGGCTATACTTGTGTCCTGTTTCATTCATGGATAATGGATATAAAGGAAAGTTCAAATATAATTTTTTTTAATAAGAAAATTCTACGTAGTACATTAAAGATAATAAGAAATTTCATATCTCATTTTGGACAGTTGAACTGAAATGCTATCATAACATACAGCAACAATGTTGTGAATGTTTTAATAGCTTAGTTAGATATAATATCATTATTAGCAGAAAAAAAAAAAAAAAATTGAAAGCTGATTTATAAAATCAGAAATTCTTTTCATTCAAAAACGAAACCAATAAATAAATAAATAAAATTATCTGGAAAATTAACGTGGAGGTGTTATGCTCTTGTAAACAAAGAATAGATTTAATGAGAGTGGAAAAAAAAGTCGGTAATGCACTTTATATATTAATTTATACGGAAATAATGTGAAGTTTTCTGACCTTTGAGACAAATTAATCATTCTTTGAGATTAATAATTCATCATTTGCATTACAGTGTATAAGTATACAAAATTTGCTTCTGCTTGAATATATGTATGTATGCGCGTAGCTAGCAAAAATTTAATTTTAATTGAATCAAGCATATGAAGTTTTTTGCTTGATTTTTACGAATATGTGAAAAGGATAGTTTTGTATGGAAATTTGGTACCTTTCTGTTACTGGGATGGGAGCCAGAAATGTATGTATTTGTGTCGATAACTGAAAATTACCTAAAATTTCATTGTTCAGTATTAAATATAGTCAACAGTCTTTAACATTTTGTTATTTATCTTTCAATTATTTAACAGTGTAGTTGTTTTGTACTTCAAATGTTTTTGATTTTGTAAATGAAGGCAAAGCAGCATTTTAATAAGATTGTCAAACAACACCTTGTAATAAGTTTGCTCTATTTTCAGCTGCCTAACAATGACATCTTTATTACAAGATCACTCAAAACTTATTCAGAGGGTAAGTAAATTCAACCAATATATATATATATACAAATATCTTGTAAAGATCACATTCAGTTTTATTTATTCCTTGCCTGGAATTCAGTATTTTGTGTTGGTTGCGTACCAGAAACTGCCAGAAGTAATATAGTGCTTTGTTATAAAAAGTGCCCGCTGCTTGATTAATAGATTCAACCACTTATTATATTCAGATTTCCAGGAACCAAAATAAATGCATACTAATCAATAGAAAAACTGCTGTGTATTAAACTTAATTCTGCCATTTTTAAACTAAGATTGGTAAAAGACTGATTCATCATTTCCAGAATATCCTACATGTACCTATTGTAGCTTTTTATAGTTCATTAAATGTAGTACTTCAATAAAATGGGTTTGATTGGAATTTTCCCAATACAAAGTCCTTGCACTTATGAGAAACTGTTTTCAGAGTTCTTTGTCTGCACTGAGTTCACAGCTTACTTTTGAAAATCAGAAGTGCCAGAGCCCTATGTTAAACCATTAGGAATGATGCTCAAAAATTGGTATGAACAAAATAATGGTGAATCTTCGGATTATGGTAACTTCGCGATTTTTTGGCGAAAATTTGGCGACCAACCCTGCTACAGCAACCTGCGAGTTTTTTTTTTTTGGACGCCATTTTGTTTTCACGAAGTAAAGGCATGTTTTTTTTACTCAACATTTTTTTTTTTTTTTTATATATATATATATATATACTCAACATTTCTTCCAACAATCTGCTAGCCGAATTACGCTTATGCTAGAATTTTTGTGGAACAAAAGTGCTTAATCATGATGAAGATTAGGTGCGAAATTGTTTATTAGCTAAAATCACGATCGAAATTTTCCAGAAAGTAGTGGAACAAAACAGAAATTTGTTTTTACAGGGCAAATTTATATATGAAACATGTAAATAATTTTTCTCATAAATTAGAAACATTTGCAGGAAAATTTTGTGATCTGTGATTGGAACTTTGTACTTCTCAGATTATTGCTAAAGTCCTAGCTAGTAATTTTTATCGCCTTACTAAAATGTCGCCAAACTACCAGTTACCATATTCCAAAGATTAACCAAAATAATAATTAAAACCCTAAATGTAGAGAAATTAAAATTAAATAAAATATAAAACACATTATTAATTGCTATTAAATAAATTAAAAGTAAATAAATAGTCAATCAAAAAAGTAAATAAATAGATTATAAAAATTAATCATGAAACAAATGTAATATGAGAAAATTAATTATACAGTAGGTTCGAAAGGATAAAATATGAGTAAATACTGTAAATAATAAATTTCATTTTCTTCGTAATTGTGATATATGCTTTTAATTCAGTTAACCGATATTGATCTTGATATCTAAATAAAAATATTTATTCTAAATAATTTTTCTACAGAAACGAAAAAACTAATAGTTGCATTTTTAAACAAAATTTTTATCTATTTTCACACCAGCTATATTTTGAACATTATATCTTGTTTGAAAGACTAATTTTTCAAAAGACTTGTTCGAAAGACCAAAAAAGTTTAGATTTTTAGTAATGAGCATTAAATTCTTACATAATTATTTCCAAACCTTACGCTTCAAATTACAGAAAAAAGAAGTATCGAAGATTAATATATGCTCCTGAAATTTAAGCTTTTTATTAAGAACTGTTGCTAAAAGATAAAGTATAAGCATTCTATTCTAAGTATTCTTAAGTATTCTATTAGCTTATTTTTGCACAAAATTCTCTTGAAAATTTTGTAATGTTTTGTATCTCTGTAAAAAATTGTAATTTGATGGCATTTAAACTGATATATTTAACATATGTCCCAAGCAGATTTTTAATTTATCAGAAAAGAAATTGTCCGAAGTTGATTTTTTTTTCATAATTTAATAATGAGAACCTATAACATGCATAAAAATGCATATATCTTCTCACTATGATTAGCAAAAGTATATCTTGACAAATCGGAGTTTAAGTTTTGTCAACTTCAGTTTTATGATTATTCACTTAGTTTTTAATGTTAACTTATGGTATTGAAGTTCAGTTTTTCACATTGCTTAAAAGATTTAAAATATGCAGAATTTAAAAGATAATGCAAAAGTATATTCGCTAATTTTTCTATTAATATTAGTATAATATCT